>BPLR01021341.1:0-23779 GCA_021605095.1 Caerostris extrusa
TTTTCTTCCTAGGGGCCATGCTCATAGGAATAGGTCAGTAGTGCGGTATTACAGATACGCATGCGTAATAAGGTACAATGTTTCCTATATGAGCATGCGCGCTAGAAGAAAAAATACCGGACGATAAAAGCTGAACTATACAAAAACTCTCTGTTATCTAAACGTAAAGTGCCGTATCTATAACATGCATGTATTGAAGATCACATTTACCTTAATAGATTTTTCTTTATATATATATTTCTAACACAGATATAACGTTTAGTTATTTACGATATTACAATTTATTTATTAATACAAATACAATAAACCGTACGATCAAAATTTGGAAGTTACGACCGTTTACCTCGTAAGATAAAAAAATAATAACTGAGCCGTTTACTGAAGTATACACTCGTCACGTGATGATCATGTTGACTTCAAATTGACAATCCTTATGCGTGCTCTATTTTAAAACCGCCCTGTGCATATCACTTATTAATCAATGTTTAATTGTATCAGTATCACGATATTATATCGAAATCTATAAACATTTGTTGTATTTTGCATTTACATGTATGTATGTACACGATTATATTTATGTGGTACTAACCGATTTAAAATCTAAACATTTGTAATTTAAGTTTGTTTCATTTCGTTTAATATTGATTGAATATTTAATGTGTATTTCATATTTAAACAAATTCAATGGTTTTTTTTTACCAGGCATTTTCCCTAACATGAAATACGTAGTCTCCATAGGATCTCAACATGACATGGTGGTGAACGTCTGGGACTGGAGAAACAAACAGAAAGTTGCCTCCAACAAAGTCTCTTGTAAAAAGTTAGTAAATATTTTTTGCGTTTATATTTTATATAAAAATATAATAATTAACGTCTTCCTCTTCATTCTGTATATGCAAACATCCCCGCACAGCATAGTTTTCATATAGCACTCTAACACGGCTCGCTGAAACTAGTTAATCATTGAAAATAATTAAATATTGCTTGAGTGAAATAAACAATCTTTGGGATTTTCAAAGAAAAATTCAAAATATATGGAAATTAAGAAGCTTTTGTTAAAACGGCCAGTAATGTCAAAGGATTGTATAAAAGCTAATTTATAAAAAAATATTTTTATAAAAAAAAAAAAGGAAGGATCCTGGTGATGTAATGTACGTACAACTATAAAATTCTCGTTTTTATTTGAGTGGTTTTAAGTATATGTCTTTGCTATTCTGCAATATCACTCATTGCTTTTTTAAAACCTGTCACTTTCTAAAGTCATTCCCTATTCGAATGGCAAATATGTAATAGGTTCAACTTTACATAAATATGTGCGCCTATTCCACTGTATCCACATTTTATCATTGCAATTCGGAATGGATGAACACCTCAGATGTGGCACCTGATAAGACATCACACCTACGTCCTCGAACTTAAAAGAAAGTTTTGATGCCCGAACTGATATCCTAGCATAATTATAAAACTTTTGTGCAGTTTTTTACATCGGGTTTCAACCGAGTTTTTCTCATTTTGGAGACCCAATGTGCCATAAATGCTTTTAAAACTGAAACGTGTTTTGGTAGTTCTTATACCGATATATATGCAGGTTGTTTTAAAGAGGCAGATAACATTAAATTCATCAAGATAGGACGTATGTGGTTTGCAGGCCACATCTGCTGAATGTATCCTCATCTTTGACATTTAGGATATTCAACTATATACCTTTTGGAACTAGAACTATGGGTTGGTCCCAGTTCAGATGGACCGGTTGTGCAGATTTTTAAGGTTAACTGGAAAACTGTCGCAAAGCAGAGATTGGAATGGGAGAAAGTTCTCGTCCCTTTCTCCCATTCTCGGAAGGCTTTGAGCCCATCATGGGCTGTTGAATCAATAGAAGAAAAAGTGTCGTTGTTGTATTCCCTGAAGAATACAAGGGAATCCAAATATCGTGGTGCTGACCGAATAATATTGGCTATGTTGATTGACTAAGAAGTAGTATAAATTCTCTTCCGAAGGATGGTCCAGACAATGCAGGGGCGGCTGTTACAGCTGGGCAATCAAAGACACGATGAGGAGTAAGTTCGACATCAGGGCAGTTGCCATATTTTGGTATTTTTAACGCCATCAACAGAAATTGTCATATTTTTGTGGTGCTTCATCCTTAATCTTATGATAGTAGTAGGTGTTTTTCTGTCGACATTTAGTTCTGTAATTTGGTATTTAGTTTTGATCTTAGAAAGGAATTATAAGGTTTAGATTTTGCCAAGGCATTTGCGTCTACAAGGGAAGTAGGAATGGCAGTTTGATCGAGATTTTTGGCATTCTTCAAAAGAATCTGCAATTTAATTCAATTCCAAATCCACATGAGCTGGGATCCATTGCAAGATACGCATTCTGTGCAATCAGTGGATTTTTCAAAAGATATATTAATGTTCAAGATCATACTTGAGAAACCTTTATAAAGAGCCTGAAAAGGCAGACCTTGAGTCAGTGAAGATAGTAATTCCATTAATTTGTTATGTTGGAGGTCGACTTCTTACAATTTAGTGTCGACGCCAAATACGGCCATGTTAAATCTGTAAACCGCCAAGCCCTCTCACTGGGTTTGAGCAGTTAGCTGAAAGGTGTGAACCTATAAACCTGTCATGTAAGTGTTCTTTGTAAATTTCAGTAAGGCCAATGATTAATGTTAATGTATTGAAGTGTTGCTCCATCAAAATGTGGAAAATATATATAATAGTAATTCTATTCATTTAGAAGAAGAAATTCTTATGCAGTAAGTGTAAAAATAGAAATTTGATCGGCTTGTGTTCGTCAAAGAATCAGCACGAAGTCCTGGATCTTAAACGAAAGTTTTTTATAAAAAAATTACGCCTTAGGCTATATAGCACTGTGGTTTACAAGCAGTAAAGCAGGATTCTTTGGAAGTAATACTGTAGGTGTGCTGATATATTTTGATATAAAGATCAATATCTCATGAATAACAATGCCACCCATGCCAGTGTGAGATTCATGGTAAAATATTATTTTTTGCCCCCATGTGTTAGTTTTCGGGTGTTGCTTTGTTAAGGGTCATGTGGGCTAGATACACAGCTGAGGGCGAAAGTAAGACGCGCCCTATCCGTTTCCACATTTGCTGACGTTATCTGAAAACTTGGGTTGTCATGGTGACGCAGCTTTTAAAAAAAGGCATGCTTAATCCTCCTCATAACGCAATCGCGCGTTAGAATTTAAGTATCTTATTGTTATGGAGAATAGGTGAATTTTAAATTTGTCATTTAAAACTAGGAACAAAAAATTTCGCTTTTTAAGTGTTGAAATTACACATGGTACCTATGGTACTAAGAAAAGGGCCAGAGGCCAATTGGCCATCAGGCCGTTGATTAATCAAATGATCATCTGTAATAATGTTAAGCAGCAAAAGACAGTGAGTTAGCAAGCAAAATGAAGGCCATTCAATACCCGAGAAGAGGGGTATTCATCCAAATAAGATTCTTTTGCTTGTAGGGAAAGGAATTGTTTAATATAACCTGTTGGATGACCATCAAAGAATAACCTTATGAAGGTTACTGACAATAGCTAAGTCGTGGAAAAATATTTATACAGGAAAAATGGCTAACAGAAAAAACAGAAAAGAAGTGATCCGCATCATAGTAATATCAAACTCCACATTACAAGAAAGATTAAGGGGACTTCTAGAAGAATTTGGCTAAAAAATTATTCTTCAATACCCCATATTCTCCTGACCTTGCTACAACAGATTATCCTATTTTTTAGAAGCTTACGTAATAATTTTGTAAAGCTCAGGTTGACTTCGAGAAAAGAAGTTGAAATGAATGGTAGATGGTAAGATGTCATTGAAAAGAATGGCGACTATGTTGGTGATTACTCGTAAATAAACATATTTTGAGCTATGTTTTCAGTTTTAATTCAATCAATACAATCTATACATTACAATTTGATATATTATAGCTGCAAGTATTGTATTAATCTACATTCGACGCAGTTATCACATTTCAAAAAGCGTAAACTTTTGTATAGTAGAAAATTATATCCATTCTAATTCATCTGAAATGCATGCCCGTAAAAATGTGTTTAGATCTGTATCACCATTAATTGATTATTGTTTTATCATTAATAATGAATCAATTTTATCAGATACTTGTGAAATAATTTTCCTGTGGATTAAAAAAAGCATTTACTTGTTAACATTAAATTAATTAAAATAAAATTTTTTAACTTCCTCAATTTTTTAATACTAAATATCCAAAACTTTTGTAGATTCTTTATTGTAATTTTTTTTTTTTACTTTTTAAACATAAACAGCACCTAAATATTATTAAATAGTGAATATATTTATATACATATAAATGATTTTCTCATGTTGCCGAAATTTCTCAAAACTTGTTTTCTGAAAGAATATCATCGAATTATTTTTTATCCTCAAACCATGGTCGAACTGATTATTACAAAGTCCTTTCGCCATTTTTCTAGCCGTATTAGAGCTATGTTGTAAAAATGTTGTATTTCATTGTAGTTTGCGTGCATTAAAACAACTATAAATATTTTTGAATTATTGCGCGTTCCTTGCCATTGTTGAAAACTAAAAGGTTCTTTTGACAACTCTTTTGTAATTGCAGCACATCATACTATTTCAGTGTCCACTTTTACAATACTCAAGCCGAACTTTTACGATCATAGCGTTACATTACTTACCAGAATTTTGTCATATATATATATATATTTCTCTTTTTTTTTCCATTGTGATCATATTTGATTATACATTGTTCAGAATTATTTGTTTTCATCTCAACATCATACGCATACAAACATATCTCTCCAACAACTGCGCGATTTGTCTATCTATAAGTGTTTCTTTGATAAATAAAGACGTGTTTTTCAATTCCTTCTATTAGCTCACACTCTCCTATATATATCTTGTTCAAATTTCCAATCGTTCATAAAATACTTTTATTCATCCATTCAAGTTCAGATACATTTTTTGAACTTCTAGTGGAGGACACTGGATGCTAATACAGTTTTTTTCAAATATTAATTCAGTAATTAAATTTAATTAATCAATTTTAGTTTTTTTTAAGTTGCATATATCTACCAATAGATGACGCCAGATAAACTTTAAAAAATGAATGAAAATTCTTTATAACGGACTTTCTGCAATATAGTGAAAAAAAAAAAGGAATTGACTTAAATTTTTTTTATATTACTTGTTTTTCTATTGGGATCATATTTGATTATACATTGTTCAGAATTATTTATTTTTATCTCATCATCATGTGGACACAAACATATCTCTCCAACAACTGCGCGATTTATCTATCTATAAGTATTCCTTTGATAAAAAAAAGACACGTTTTTTATTGAAAAAAAATGGAACAAATTTAATTCACACAATGGCTATATTTTTCTTTTTTTCTGTCTTTCAGGTGAAAGCCTTATCTTTTGCCGCTGGCGGCAATTACTTCGTCACGGTGGGCAACAACCACGTCAAAGTTCTGGTACCCCGGGTATTCCCGCTCCACAAAGGTAAGAAAAAGAATTTTGATGCGTTTTTGATAGCTGTACCTCATTTTCCCAGACACAAACATGCTAATGAGGTTCTGAACTATTCCGCTTCGCATTGCTCCAGTGCGATGATATGCTTCCCTTTTTTCTTTTCTTTTTTTTTTTTTTTTTTTTTCAATTTTTGCATCACTCGAATAATTAAGCGTGTTATTCTTATTTTTTATTTTTTACACTCAGCCATTTTCTCGAATGGTATACAATGGAATCACACACATTATTGCATTGTAAGAGTTTCGGGTACAAAAGTCTTTCTTAATTCGAACGTTCGTGGCAAATGTTCTAACGCTGAAGAATAGGTGTTTCATGACAGACCTTTTTGCCATTGGTGAATAGTTACAATTTCATTCATGAAATGACACTGTAGGTGATCACAAGATAAAAGACAGCGAAAAAAAAAAAAAATATTTGCATCAAATTCATTTCCTTATATATGTAAAAGGTCATTTATTCAAATTAGATATCGGGCGTTTGTGCAGTTCATCAATGAATTCATCGAGCCTCATAATAAAGTTACTTTGCTGCATTCCTCACTGAAGAAACATTGTCATATTACTAAGTTACTTGGTGAAAATCTCATACAATTGTACATCATTGAAGAAACATTATTTGATTACTAAGTTACTTGGTGCATCTCTTATACAATCCCATTTCAACACTGAAGGAACATTGCCTCATGATTAATTTATTTGATACATATCCTTAAACAGTCTCACTTCCTCACTGAGTAACATTGTCTCATGATTAAGTTACTTGGTGAATCTCTCATACAATCCCATTTCAACAGTGAAGAAATATTGTCTGAGGATCAATTTATTTCGTACATCTTTCATGCAATCCCACTTCTTCACTGAAGAAACATTGTCACATTACTAAGTTACTTGGTGCATATCTTATGCAGTCCCACTTCCACACTGAGTAACATTGTCTCACGGTTAAGTCAGTTGGGGAATATCTCATGTAGTTCTACTTCATCACTGAAGCTGCATTTTCTCATGACTAAATTACTTGGTGAATCTCTCATACAATCCCATTTCAACAATGAAGAAATATTGTCTGAGGATCAATTTATTTCGTACACCTTTCATGCAATCCCACTTCTTCACTGAAGAAACATTGTCACATTACTAAGTTACTTGGTGCATATCTTATGCAGTCCCACTTCCACACTGAAGTAACATTGTCTCACGGTTAAGTCAGTTGGGGAATATCTCATGTAGTTCTACTTCATCACTGAAGCTACATTTTCTCATGACTAAGTTACTTGATGCCTAAGTTACTTATCTCATGAAAAAAAATATTGTCTCATGATTAATTGATTTTGTACATACCTCAAACAGTTCCACTTCCTCATTGAAGTAAGATTGTCTCACGATTAAGTTAGTTGCTGAATATTTTTATGAATACCTCATAGTTGGTGAATATCTCATACAGTTTTCTATTTCATCACCGAAGATGCATTATCTCATGGCTTAAGTTACTTGGTGCATCTCTCATACAATCCAATTTCAACATTAAAGGATCATGATCAATTTATTTGGTACAATGCTGTCTTATGCAGCCCCTCTTCCTAACTAAAATAGCATTGTATTATGATTAAGTTATCCACTAAGTTCCACTTCATCACTGAAGATACATTATTTCAAGATTACTGTAAGTTGTAGTCGTGTTATCTCACTTCAAAAATAAAATTGTAACCAACCCCTTAGTGATTCAAATAACCACCCGCCATTAAGCTTATAATAAGCTTAATGGCTTAAGCTTCTTTCAAATAGTTGCACTTCAGTGATAAGATAGCTGAAAAGAACGTTTGGATTAATAAGGAGTTGTGAATATGGTAGATATTTTTGATCATCGGTTGTAACCAAGAAGTTTTAATCGAGCAGCAAATGATAAAATGAGTTTTCATAGGTTAAGAGTAAAAATTCGACACTCTCTAAGATGAATTTCATGAAGAAAAAAATTAGTGTATTAGTGCTTCAATATCTTTCATTCGTTTTGCATCGACAACAATTCAGTTATCCGCACAAAATTAAAATAAATGTGCAAAAAGTAATTTCAAGATATGTAATCACTTAAACATTAATAGTAAATGACGATTAAAATAATCTTTATATGTTTTGAACATACTGGTATACTGATTGTTTAATTATTTATGTAGCTATTTCGTCTTTTAAAAAAAAATTTCACCTCATATTGTAAAAAGATTTTTTATATAATATTGACAAAAATATTGCTAATTGACTGAAATTATCAAATATATAATACTGCTAATGTAATGCCACAGTATTAAGAAAACGATGATACTATGTTGTTGTTTCTTATACCACTTTTTCGACAGCAACAGATACAGCAGTTCGACAGCAACAGTTCTAGACTAAGTCCATGAACCCATGTGTTCTCATGGAAGGAAGGGAGGAAGACAGCTTCTATTGAGAGGGAGCACCCGTAGGTAGAAATTTGAATTGGCTCCATGTGGCTGAAGGAGAAGGGCAGTGTCTACCAGGAGGACCTTTTTTTTTTTGGGGGGGGGACTACTCCGTATTTGCGTATCGTATGGGGGAAAATTCCACCAGGTAATCCAACTAACATGTCAAGATGCTGAATATTACAAAAGCCATCGAGACTCCCGTTTTTGAAACAGTGTCTGCAACAATGCCGTCAGCGGATTGAATCTCAACCCTAATTCTCACCAGAGGCGCACGTTGCCACTGAGCCACGAGTCGGGCATGATACGATGTAGCTGAGTTGATATATAAATTGTTTTTATCATGGTTGAAGGATTTTGTAGTATGAATTCTCTAATAAATTAAATTTTATTCAGTAAATATTATTTTTAATTTCAAGAAATTAAAAGTGTAGACATGTGCACAATTCTGGTGTGCACGCCTAAAATGGATAAATAGATTATCAATTTTAAAAACACGTTTATTTTTAAATGCACGTACAAGAAAAAACCTCTGTTTTTAAAACAAGTTGTTTATAAGCTGGGGGATATCTAATTGTTCTATTATTTACAGAATTATGGCACTTTTTCTAATATAATTTTACATTATGATAAACAAAAATATTTTTTTTTTTAATAGAATGTCTGTAAGAAAATTTTTTATCTTTTATTTTTTGTATACAAGCATTGTTAGATATGCATCTTAATCAAGATTTTTTTATTTCTACATAGTTAAATACTAAAAAAAGAGCCCAACTTGTGGCTCAATGCCAACGTGCTCAGCATGAGGGCTGAGGTTCAGTCCGTTGGCGGCTTAGTTGTAGACACTGTTTCAAAATACGAGGAGACTCTGTGGCGTTTGCGATGTTCAGCATCTTGTCTTGTCAGTCGGACCACCTGGTGGGGTTTTTCCATGCGATACTCAAATGTGGGATAGTTTCCCCTGAAAGTACTCCCGAAAAGGCACTACTCTCCCTCTTCAGCGACTCGGGGCCAAGTCAGACTTCTACCTACGGGTGCTCCCTCACAACAGAAGCTGCCTCCCTTTCCTTCAATCCATGAGTAGACTACTGTTACAATTTTGCTTTCTATTTTTAAGTTACATAACTGGTAATTAAGAAAAACATAATAAATATTTTTTATGCTTTTAGATATGCTTCGAAAAATGCATTTTTTTTTTTTTTTAACTCGACATGGAATCACATACCATTCTAATGACACCAAAAAAGGTTCTTTACGAACATGCATCTCTCTTCACATCTTATTTGTTATAATGGCTGTTGTATTTATTAGCATCAGTCATAGTGGTGCATTGAAAGTGACTTTTGATCTTTTTTAAACACAGTAATTGGCTTAATTAGAATCAAGCCAATTATTTTTTATTTGTCTCTCTTGAGTTAATAGAAATTGAACATTGTTTTTTTTTCTGCATTACAATGCCCATTAGAATAATGTATCAAGCTCGCTTACACTTGACTAATTGTACAAATATATATTCTACCCAATTAATTTAATTTATTGTAGAAGGATAATTAATATATGTATAGAAATTCTACATTTAATTATAACTTGGCAAAAATTTTTATTTTCACTATTGTGATTTGAAATTTAATTAGTGATACCATTAATTGCCAGTTGGAATGTCAGATTAAATTAGGTTGCATTGATATTTTTAAGCGGAATATTTGATTATTAATATTGCTCGATAATTTATTTATAAGAACATTATTTAAAAAAAATTATATTATTTTTATGTGCTTATGTATAAGTTTACGAGTGACTAGCGTCTAGTTTGTGACTAGTTTGTAGTGGTTCAGAATCCACTATAAACTGTAGGTTCCGGTCTAACAGGACTATAGAGCCTCGGGAATAAAGTTAACAACCCTACCCTGTAAAAAAGAAACCTCCTGTCTCAATATCTGCCAGTAGGCAGACGGCTTTACCCCACCATGACTGTAGTTAGTTTAGATAGTTACTTTTCATATGTAACAGATGGGCTGAAAAGTTCGTAGGCTGACATATAGATGGCGCTACTAGTATTAAATCCATATGATTTTTAGTTTAGCTCTAACCTTCAAAAGACACGTGTATAAATTTGACAGCTGTTGCACTATTAGTATGTGAGTTATAGCATTTTTAGTGAAGCAACTTTTTTGTTAGTTGGAAAAAATGGATAAAAAGGAATTTCGTGTGTTAATAAAGCATTGCTTTTTGGCGAAAAAATACTATTGAAGCCAAGGCTTGGCTTGATAAACATTATTCGGACTTTGCATCAGGAAAATCAACCGTAGAGAAGTGGTTTGCTAAATTTAAACGAGGCGAAATGAGCACCGAGGACGATGCAATCCCAAAGAGGCTATTACCGACGAAAACATCAAAAAAAGTCCACAAAATAATTTCTGATAACCGTAAAGTGAAGTTGATTGAGATAGCCGAGACCCTAAAGATATCAAAGGAACGTGTTGGACATATCGTGAATGAATATTTGGATATGCGAAAGCTCTGTTCAAAGTGGGTGCCGCGCGAGCTCACAATCGACCCAAGACAACAACGAACTGATGATTCTGAGCAGTGTTTGGAGCTTTTCAATCGTAATAAACCCGAATTTTTGCGTCGATATGTGAGATGAAACATAGCTCCATCATTTCACACCGGAGTCTAATCGACAGTCAGCCGAGTGGACTGCACGTGATGAACACTAAAAATGCTATACTTGACAAACTAATAGTGCAACAGCTGTCAAATTTATACACGTGTCTTTTGAAGGTTAGGGCTAACTAAAAATCATATGTATTTAATACTAGTAGCGCCATCTATGTGTTTTCAGCCTACCTGTTACATGTTAAATTTAAACAATTATATTAGGTTTTCTCCCCTTTTGGAATAAAAATTTGAGTTAAATGTTTTTATGAGAGCATATTTTCATAAACTTTTTCAATTCCTTCTATTATCTCACACTCTCCCTATATATATCTTGTTCAAATTTTCAATCGTTCATAAAATACTTTTTATTCCTCCACTCAAGTTCAAATGCATTTTTTTGAACTTGTAGTGGACGACACTGGATGTTAATACAGTTTTTTCAAATATTAATTCATTCATTAAATTTAATTCATTAATTTTAGTTTTTTTAGATATAAGTTGCATATATCTGCCAATAGATGGCGCCAGATAGACTTAAAAATTAATGAAAATTATTTGTAAAGGACTTTCTGCAATAGAGTGAAAAAAAGTAGAATTAACTTTAAAAAAATGTTTTTACATTACTTGTTTCCTTTCAGATTCTCGTAGACGAAACAGAATCCATTATTTAAAAATCAAATGCAGACGCCTACTTCCATGTCGACCCCTCCATTATCTCCACACTATAATAATGGCTGCATTGTTTCCTTTTCAGTACAAGCTGGAGCCCGTTCCCCTGATGGGCCGCTCTGCCATATTAGGCGACCAGAGGAACAATTACTTCTGCGACGTAGCCTGCGGCAGAGGCGAGTCGGCGGACAGCACCTTCGCTGTCACCAAGTCGGGCCTGCTGTGCGAGTTCAACGGACGGAGGCTTCTGGACAAGTGGGTGGAGCTGAGGGTAAAGTATACAATTTTACGTGAAAAGAAAAAAAAAAACACTTTACATTCAAAAGACTCAATTCCATAGTTTTTGTTGAACTTGCACACTGTTAGAGAGTTTACAGTTTTTTTATCGTCTGATATTTTTCTTCCTAGCGCACATGCTCATAGAAAACATTGTACCTATTGCGCATGCATATCTGTAATACTGCACTACTGAGCTATTCTTATGAGCATGAGCGTTAGGAAGAAAAAAATATCGGACGATAAAAAAACGTCATGCAAAAACTATTGTTACAGTAAGATTCAAAAGTCGATATTCCCATAAAATGAATAATTTGTTAATACTTGCAATTATGTTGTTGTTTTTCTTATCCCACTTGGCTGGCCACGAGCCCATACGTACTCATGATTGAAGGGGAATGAAGCAGCTTCTGTTGGTGATGGAGCACCCCGTAGGTAGAAGTCTGACTTTGGCTCCGTGCCGCTCTTACAGTCATAGGAGACCGGGACCTACAGCTTAAAGTGGATTCCGAACCACTATACTTGCAATTATAGATGTGAATAGTTCAATTCGTGTTCTACAAATTGAATCGCTGTGAATTCTTAAAGTTTGAGTTGTTATCCTTTTGGCAGAAATTAACGCGGTGGCACAATTTGGCACCCATCACACTAGTGTAACTTCATAATGTTAATTGTTTTTTTCCCCGATTCCTGCATAGTGTCCACATTGAACGCATGAAATTTCAGCTTCTTCACATTACAGTAACTTGGTCCGTATATAACTTAGAACTTCGACCATGTCAGATAATCTTCTCAATGATTTTCAATGAATCAATCATTGAAAATCATAGAGAATTAAGGATTATTAATATCACTCATACGAGATGAATCATTGAGAAAATCATTGATCATTGAATTGAATTTTCTCAATGATTATAAGTACAGTGAATACAGATATTGTACAAAGGTTCATACCTAATCCTATTGACGAAACCATAGCGTCCTATTAACGGACATTTCACCCATCCATAACTTGTCCAATTAACGCATATGACATCCATTCATACCTTCTCCCATTAACGCACATGGTATCCATCCATACCTTCTCCCATAAATGCACATGGTATCCATCCATATCTTGTAACATTATCGCACATAGCACCCATTCATATCTTGTGTTTAATGACATGATGCCCATTAATACATTGTCTCACTACACATGGTAACCATGTATACATTGTCCCATTAACGCACATAGCACCCATCCGCACCTTGTCTCGTTAACGGACTTACCACCCATCCATATCTTATCCCATTAATGGACATGTCACCCAACCATACCCTGTCTCATTAATGCACACGGTACATATTCATACCTTGTCCCATTATTGAACATGGTACCCATCCATTGTTTGTCTCATTCATGGGCATAGTACCTCTTCCCATATTTATTCGTGTTATGATTAAATGACATTCCATAAACAAATCCATGAGACAAGCATGACTTGATAAACAAATCCATTAACAAACATTACTTGACTTTCATGACCAAGATGCTTCGCACGTACATTACTATCAAAAACATCTTAATGTATTTTCCAGGTGTCTATGATCAATATATGGATTCGAATAAGTATTTATTAAAATTTTCTGCAATTCTTTCTTCCACTTTAAATCGATCAATTCAAAGACTTTCCATTGCAGATTTATTTTCTCTCAATTTCTACCAACTGAATTTTGAATTGTCATTTTAATTATTTTATTTCACATTGCGAATTTCTTTCGACTCACAATATGTACCACTGCTTAAGACGAAGTTTTGCAATGATGTTCAACGATGAAACTTCTTTTTCTAACGACAGTAAGAGGATGAAAAAAAAAAAAAAAAAAAAAAAATGGCGTTTTTTTTTTTTATATAGCTTGTTAACAGAATTAAATTGAATGCAGCAATATCTGTAGAATATGAGTAGAACTGTTTGTTTTTCTATAATACAAGCGTGTGATTTCGTTTGTTAAAAAATTATTGGTAAAGTCATGGAAATATTGACTTTTGGCTCATACGGCAAAAAAGGTCAATGGTCTAGTATCTTATTTATGGCTGTTAAGAAAAAGAGACTAAAGGTCCTCTTCTTGCTTTCAAAGGAGCCTGAATGGTCGAGTGGCTAGCGCTTTGGTGCTCGGTACCGCAGGTTTCGGGTTCGAATCCTGGCGGTGCCATGGGTGTTTATAGTGGTTCGGAATCCACTTTAAACTGTAGGTCCCGGTCTGTTCAGCTTAAAGTGTGCATAAGATGACCGTAGAGCGACAAACAAACCAAACCAATATTGCTTTCAAAAGATCATCTTTAAATTCAATACAGATTGGAATACTAGGCACCATAGTTATAAAAATTTGTATCACACTATAACGCTTTCAAAACTTATTCAGGAATAAAGTTGGGAGATTTAAAAGGTTTAGAAAAAGGGATCGTAATCGTGATCCATAAGATTAACCAATTATGTATAAAATTATCCTTTCATACCATAATCATGTTACAAAAAATCAATATATTAAAATTGGAATATAAGCTGAATTTGTTCTGTAATATTAGGGATACACATATAGAATTACTGTAGATAAAGTTTCTTTTAAATATTAAAAACCATATGTCTGCATTTTATACTTTTTTATAAGTTTTAATTTAAAAAGGCCAAGATGTTCTATCACTCTCTTTTTTCAACATCACTAGTTTAATTTATTTTGTATTATATATTTTAAAATATCATATGAGTCCATGGAAAAAGTAAGAGCCTTTTAAGAACCTAAAGTAAAATATTTCTGGTATTATAATATATGTATAAAATAATCTAATTTCTGCAATTTGTGTTTACTTCTTACAAACACTTCGTAAAAGATAATCACCGTTTTCTGAACTTTTTTTAAAGTCCAAGAAAGAATGGTTAATTTATTTTCTAAAACCCGGCAAAAACAAAGGAATTATAATTGATGGTTGTTGACGTTTTCCCTCAAACCCATCTATGATTTCTAGGTGATTTGACGATTAGAAAAAAACAGTTTAAATAAGAAAGAAGAAATATGAATCCGTGATTACAGATATCGAATGAATAAGTAATGTCAAGCTCATGAATTATTCTTGTAGCGCAAGCTTAATTATTGTTCTAAAAAATCAGAAGTTTACGATTCTATGTAAAAAACAAACTAATATCTAATTAGATTAGTTTGCTATCTATTTTTTAATATTCACCATTGTGATTTTTATTAAGGGAATGCAAATATAAATCTTATTGTTATTGTTGAATATATAATACGAGCATGAATTTTAGTGGTTTAGGTCTTTGAACTGTGAATGTTGAGTTCAAAGCCTTATAATCTTGTTGTTGTTGTCGTATCACCTGAAGAGTATAAGAAAATCACATATCGTGGTGCTCCCAAGTAATATTGGCTATGTTGATTGTCAGTTCAGAGTATAAATTATCTTCCGAGGGATGGTCAGACAGTGTATGGCTGCTACAACAGCTGGGCAATCAAAAACATGTTGAGGAGCAAGCTCGACATCAGGATAGTTGCCACTGCCCATTTTTGGTATTTTTTTAACGCTATCAGCAAAAATTTTCATATTTTTGTGGTGCTTCATCCTTAATCTTGTGAGAGTAATAGCTGTTTTTTTGTCGACATTTAGTTCTGTAATTTGGTATTTAGTTTTGATCTTAGAAGAAATGATAAGTTTAGATTTTGCAAAGGCATTTGCATCTGCAAGGAAGTAGGATTGGCACTCTGATCCATATTTCTGGTATTCTTCGCCAAAGAATCTGCAGTTTCATTCAATTCCAAATCCACATGAGCAAGGATTCATTACAGGATACACATTCTGTGCAAACGGTGGATTTGTTCTGAAAGAGATGTATAATGTTCAAGATCATACTTGAAAAACCTTTATTAAGAGCCTGTAAGACAGACCTTGAGTCGATGAAGATAGTAATTCCATTCATTTGTTGTGAAGGAGGTAGACTTCTTTCAATCTAGTGTCGACACCAAATACGGCCATGTAAAATCTGTAAACCGCCTTGCTCTCTCACTGGTTTTGAGCAGTCAGCTGAAAGATGTGAACCTATATTAGCCGGTCATGGGAGTGTTCTGTGTAAATTTCAGTAACACAAAGCCCATTATTAATCTACTGAAGTACTGCTCCATCAAAATGTTATTATAGGGAGGGGGTATATGTACAACAAAAAAAAATCAGAAAATGCAAGAAAGAATATCAAACAATAATAAAAGAGTGGACATTCTCAAGGTATAAGACATAAATCACGTTATTTATACCCTCTAGATGACTAGAATCAAGTCAAAACAAATTTTAACTAAGCAAACGTAAGCAGGTTTACCTGATTTTAATTGGTGCTTGGGATTTATCAGAATCACAATTAAAATCTGCGTAAAATAGCATTCGCTATATAAAAGCTTTTCATGTCGAAGTCAGTCCCACGAAAAAAGGGAGATGTATAACGTATTATAAATATGCATTCTCAGTAATATAAGCCATAAACCACGTTATTGATACCGTCTAAATGACTAGAATCAAGTCAAAACAAATTTTAACTAAGTTAACGTATGTGTATGTTTACCTGATTTTAATTAGTGCGTTAATGTAAAAATTTAGGTAAGTACTTTCAACCTTAATATCGTTTCTGAATTATATGGTTTTATATAAATGTAAGCAGATTTGAAATCGTGTTGTTTTTCTAGATATCAACAGCGTACAGTATAACCGTTGGTGAAAACTTGATTTTAATTGGCTGCTCTGACGGAATAGTTCGATGTTTTTAGTCCTCTAGATTTACACTTTATATGCACGTTGCCAAGACCACACTATTTGGGTGTAGATGTTGCCAAAGGACTCACTGGAAGGTAACGTACCTTATTTGTATGTGGTCTGAAAATCATATTTGTAATTTTTACCTATTATAAGTGAATTTTTTCGCTCTTATATATAGTTGATTTCCATTAAATCTCCATTTTCATCTTAGATAGGTGGATTAATTTAGTTTTTTATATATAAAAACCAACTTTAGAAAAACACACATTTTATGGAAAATCATGACTGCAGTTTAACAAGATTGATTGTATTTAGTAAGTAAAAGTCACGTTATTATTGTAATTAACAACACGTTATTTAAGTTGGATTACTTTCAGGGAACGTTATTCAGAACTTAAACAATGTTCATCCATTGGTGAAATAAATATTTTCTGCAGAAAACATTTCTTTTATAGTTCTAAATTAGATAATATTCGTTTCAAGTTACTCATTTTATAGTGTGCAGATTGGGCAACCACATTGTAACTGGGTGTGGTAGTGTTGAGATACTTGCGGCACATGTTAGAGAACTCATAGCTTTATTGACACACTTACAAGCACCACACACATACAATTAGAGACGTACAATATACAACACATTTAAAGACAGATAATTATAGATTCATGGAAGGATTCCATTTCTGAGCCAAAAACCCGATATTCAGCTACACGCGGGATTCGCGAAATATACTTCCTCTCCAGGGGAGAGTCTATAAGCCAATTAATGCGCCTGGATGCACTAAATATATTTTCTCTTGGGATGAGAATCTCGGGGCAGACTGGGCATTTCTTCTGAACGCCAAAGGGTGCTGCTCTTGCAATATGTCACGGGAGGCACGGTTGACAATTTAAAAATAGCCTGCGAATGAAAGAATTTACAACATGAAAAAAATATTATAGAAACATAAAACTTTTGTTCCATGAAGATAGCGGCGTTGGTAACTTCAATTATGAATTAAATGTACCTTTTTTAAAATTGTATCAGAACTTTAAATTGCAAGAATAACACACCTCACCAATCGTTTTGAAATCTCACTTATCGTTTACCATCTATCACATCTCACTTATTATTTCTAAACTTCATGCATGTCAATATGATGTATTTAGTAATATTTAGTTTTTTATAATATTTAGTAATATGATTTTTAAAATTTCGTTTTATGAGGTTTTTAATTTTTTCAAAATCCCGTTTTTATAAGTTTTAGCTTGTTGAGTTTGTAAGATTCTCTTGGGTGATTCGTTCAAAATCGGTATGGAAAATGTGCTTACAGTGCTTTATGGTTTACCCTGGATAACATTGAATCTGCTACATATCTGTGAATGATGACGAATAGCCTAAGGTCGATATGCCTGGTATTTGAAATTAATGTAAACAACTTAGGACTAATCAAAACACATTTGAAATGAAATTATATTTTTGTTCCCTCTATAAAAAATATTTTTTAAAAAAATGAAACGATTTTTTAAACTTATTTATTTAAAAAAAAATGTATAAATATACTCGAGTATTGACTTACTGGTAGTAGAAAAACTCGTTTTGAATTCAAAGAGTCAAGTTAGTTTTTTATTAACCATTTAAAACTAAATCACATTCCCTCACATGTATGCATTATTGTCTTTCAAACTACAGGATGGTAATAACCAGGGGAAGGGGAAAACGGCACGCATCAAAAAGTTCCAATGTGTATTAATAGATGTCGCTGTAAGTGGCATAAAGAAAGTGAATTCGGCTGCCAGTGATATTTTGAATCGAAATGACAAATTATTTGGAATGAGTTGCACATTAAAACCAACTGTAGTGTTCAATATACTTGGTTGTTTCGGTTTTTTGACGGAAAAAATGACTGCCAATTCATTCAACAGTTGTGACACTATTAGTGGAAAACCCATACACCACGGCAAGGTCATACCAAATTATATGCGAAAAATCTGAATTTATTTAATATTTTTTTTTATTTATTTTTTTTATGACATACCGTTTCTTCCTTCTTCAAGTATTTTCAGTTCAAATTTTAACTCATTGTGACGAGTGGCTCGTACATCATTTTGAAAATAAATTATAATAAATGCATTATTTTTAAGAAATAGATTTCTTTTGAAAAATATTCAGTTCAACTAAGGTCTCATGCAACGTAATCCTGCATTTCAATAATCATTTCCTAGAAATAAAACGCCACATTTTTACTTCCACAAAAATTAGATTCCTATTTACTCTAAATCGTAACCATATTTCTCTGCTTCGCTGAGTCGTTGATTGTCACACATTCTCATCCACGGCAAGTAACACTGGTTTACTTCAATCATTAGCTGCGAGATTTTCATCGTGAGATTGCAACCAGGTCATTATTTTATCATTCTCTGTGATTTAGACATCCATCAATATGATCTGATTATGAAAATGTCTATAATTTCGTCCTAAGCTGAACTATATTTTCTTCTTCCTTTAAAAAAAAAAAAAAAAAAGAATCAGTATATTTTTATTTAAAAATTTGTTTTTTTTTACTTTATAGGAAAAAATTCTTGAGAATTACCTAGATAAGGCATATTAAACCCCTTCAGCTTCCGCATTAAATATTCAGTGGTGTGCCGTATTATTAGATCCCTACCAGTAAATGTGTTAAAAGTCACTTATTTCCAATAAAAGACGACAATAACTACATAATCTAGGTTTGTCATGTGCACGTCATAATTTAGAAAACTGACTTGTGTGAGAAGCAAATCTGAGGTAAAAAGAAAAATATCCTTTATAATTTACTACTGTGCCCCAAAAGTAAGACCAATTATTTTTTTTCAAAAACTCTTTATTTATTCTATCAAATTTATTTCAACGTCTTCAAAGTAATCCCCCTCGGACACAATGCACTTATGCCAACTTTTATTCCAATCCTCAATGCATGCTAAAAAGTCATCGGCAGGGATGGCCTTCAAAGGGCACGCCGATTCACGTTGAATCTCTTCAATCGACTCAAAACGGTGTCCTCGAGTGGTCTTTTGAGTTTAGGGAATAGTCAGAAGTCGCACGGTGTGAATACGGTGGTTGTGGAACAATATGGGTTTCATTTTCGGCGAAAAAGTCACGAAGAACCAAAGCAGTGTGAGCTGGCGCATTCAGTGTTTTCGGTACCAATCGAGATTTGATGCTTTTGAGGCGCAAAAATGGAGTGGACCGTTCCTTTTGAAATTCCAACATCATCACCAACGTCTCTAATTGTAAATGGACGGTTTGCAAGCACCAAATCTTTAATTTTTTTGGACGTGAGTTTCGTCGGTTGAAGTTGATGGTCGACTTAGCGGGCTCTTCGTCTTCAACTTGTTCTCTACCTTGTTTTAACTGTTTGTACCACTTGTAAACATGTCTTTTCGATATAGGAATGCTCACCAAAAGTCTTCTGCAACATTCTATACGTTTCCTCAAACAAAATTGAATGCAAGTTCTTTGCTCAATGAATTCAGACATTTCAAAAGTCGCCGGAATCAGTTTTGGCGTCTAACAAAGTCAAGCGTAATTGAAGCAATAATGAATATTGTGACGTGAAATTTCACACAGATGTCAAGGACAGTGCCAGCAACCTAAACAAGAAATAAAAATTGAAATTCCATAAACCCCGAGAATTTTAAATTGGTCTTACTTTTGGACACAATAATACACACAATGAATTTTCATGACACTAATAGAGAGTAATAATTATCACAATTCATATTGACCTTTTTCCAATCTTTCTCTTTCCAACCTTTTTTTTGAATCATTGCCCGAGCACAACAGAAGCTGCTTTTCTTCGTCTGTAATGAGGTGAATAGGGTGTCATGAGTATGTCACGGGGTGTCCGTCCCGCTCTGCCGGATACTCAGGATTAGTCATAATAACATTTTCTTTCTAATGCAACTGGCAAACACTTAGACAGTTGTCTTTGATGCTATAAGGCAAGCTCTGCAGTGACATTACTCACCTAGCACTACCCAGGAGGTGCATGTAGCTTTGAAAGATACGTTACGGTCAGACCAAACCTGTGGTACCGAGCACCAGACACTCAGCTATCAGGCCCCACAGTCATAATAACATAATTATTACAATAATAATATGTAATGGCATATAATAATACCTATCTTAATTATTATTAGATGGCGTGTTATGATATTTTATAATTTTATTCTGGGTAAAATATATTACTTAAAGCAATATGATCATGATATTTTTGCACAGGTTTCGGGTTCCGAGTCCCCGCGGTGTCATGGATTAGTAGTTCGGAATCGCTTTAAACAGTAGGTCTCGGTCTAACATAATCGTAAAGCATTGTGAGGGGTAGTGTTAAATGAGTTAGCGGTGCAGCCCTTGCCTGGTAAAAAGATAATTGCTAGCTGCATTAGGAAAAAAAAAAAATTTTTGTCAAATTAATGTATATTCATAAAGTTGTATTTACTTGAAAAGTATGCTATGGAATTAATAAATAATGTTTAATAATGTATTTTTACACACATCTTTTTTTCTATTTTAATTTCTTTTAAATTGTTTTGATCTACATGTAAATAATTGCTGTTTTATTTAAGGAATCAACAATTACTATGCTTTTCGTCGATTTTCTTATTAGCTTATATCAATTAATTTATAATTTAATAAAAGTATTTATTTTATTATTATGTGTATTAAGTAAGATAGAAGTTTGCAAAAACTAATAATAATTTTATTTAATATGCCATGCCAAAAAAATTTTTTTTTTTGTGAAAAAAAAAAAAATCTCTTAAAATGATTCTTTTTTTCTTCTACAGGCAAATGTCAACCCCTCCAGCGTCTAAATATCAGATGTCATTGCACTAACTTTAGACAGAAACCAATAAAAAAGTAATTTTTTAGATCACATTATTTCTTGACTTGACTGATTAATTTTTAAAAGTGCTCGATTTTTAAGTGCAAGCAGAAAACTGAATGTGTACGCTTTTAGGTGACTTGTGTGCACAGTGATCACAGTCTGTACGTCTCAGGATCAAAAAAGACGTGAAGAAAGTTGGAAAATCACATTCCTTCCTTTATCACAGTGCCTGCATCTGGGGTGTTGAGGTATGTGATCATCAACTAAATTTATTTAAAAGATTTTTAAAAATTGTGTGGATAATCTTAAGAATATATGAAATATTAAACCTTTTCAATATAAATTATAAAAACACTAAATCTTTTTTACTAACTAAATAACAACCACTCATTTAAGGATCGTCTATTTATTTTTATCGCAATTTAATTGGTATCAACACTTAACCATTTTTATTGAATTAATATTTTTATTTAATCAAAATATTATATGTTACTGATGTTAATGATAATGCTGTTGATGATAATATTGTAAATTATAATGTTGTTGTTGTTGCAAAATGATAGGACGTTGTTGGCCCAGAAATGTGAAATGTTATTCTAAAAACATTTACTGGTTTGTTTTCTTTAATTCTCAAATTGCCATTGGAACATTATTCAAAATAGCCTACATGCTTGAGAAATGTTGTCATCTATGTGATGCCGTTTGTTTAACATTTTCAATCAGTTGACTCATCTGTGAAACATATTCAATGTTAAAATATTGATTGAATTTGTCGTGTAATGGTCTTTTTTTTTTTCTCAATGATTTAAGGATCCTCTATCTATTTTTACCATATGATAACATATCTAACAATCTAATAAGTCTAATAAAATCTATCTAACAGTCTAATAAAATATCAATATATCGATGTTTATTGAGTTAATTTTTTTATTTGATCAAAATATTATATGATGTTCAGTTGTTAATGATAATGCTGTTGTTGTTGCAAAAGGATAATTGTTTTGCTGTTAAATCAATAATTTATTCTAAATTCCTTCCTGATTGGATTATTATTTAAAAAAAAAACTTTATTAGTTGTTTTCTTTTATTGTAATCACTTTTGCATTTCAACTTTCGTATTACAATATAATTGAGAAGTATATGCACATAATTGAATTATGTCGCTCTTATTTAATCCTAGCGTTTTCAATCAGTTGAGAACCGTCAAATAAAGATATTCTACGTTATATCACTTGATTGCTTCGCCAATGGTATCATTGTGTTTTCCAGACGTATCCCGACCTCCCAGAAGCCAGCAGCACCCTGCCCGAGGAACCTTCTTCACGTGCGCTAGCGACGACACCATTCGAATCTGTGAATCTGGATCATAAAATGTTCCAGAGCCAGCACCCGTGAAACGGAATATTTATTGTTACGTGAGTGCCTATTCCCTTTCATGCGATCACACTATTGTCTGGCTCCCAACTGGAATCAGCTTAGAAACGTGATTCGTATCCCTTCCGAGACGCGTACCCCGAATGATGAATGCGTTCTGTTTCGTATCATTTTTTGTGAATGGTTTATGGTTAAAGCATGTGAAGCAACGCAATTTAAATCGCAGCTTCGCATAGTTATTGCGTGTTTTGCATCATAGTTAGTCAGCATGATATAATAAAAAATGAAGTTGAAGTTAGCGGGGAGAATTCAGAAACTGTGGCAGGAGGTTGGATTATTATTCAATTCCTTCTATTGGCTCCCACACTCTCCCTATATATATCTTGTTCAAATTTTCCATGATTCATAAAATACTTTTGATTCATCATTCAGGTTCAAAGCTCATGAACTTGTGGTGAGATGACACTGGATCTTAATACGGTTTTTCAAATATTAATTCAGTAATTAAATATAATTCATTAATTTTTAGTTTTTTTAGATTTAAGTTGCTATATATCTACCAATAATGGTAGTGCCAGATAAAACTTAGAAAGTATTTCTATAAAGGACTTTCTGCAATAGAGTGACAAAAAAAAGTAGGAATAGACGTAAAGAATTATGTAATATTACTTGTTATTATTTTTGAGATGCTAACATATCACGAAACTTTTCTTCGAGTAAAAGTTTCGATGTGTTTGTGAGTCGATCATATAGTAATAATAATAATAATTGAAATAAAATAGTAATAACCATAATAATAATATAAATATATAATAATGATAATGCATATAGTAATAATAATATAAAAATAAAATAATAATAACACATCTGAAAACCCTTTACTCGAGTAAAAGTTTCGATATAATAGAATATTTAGACCGCTATCCAGCTCATATATTCCCACTAAAACATAACTAGCAATTATTTAAAAAATATTTTTAGATTTTTGTAATGTAAGTTTAAAAGTGCATGAACCAGCTTTAGTTTCATAAAGAGCACTGATTTTTAGTATTAGAAAAAAGTATTTTATTCGATGATTCGATTTTTTTTCGATGATGAGTAGTCAGTCTGTTGCGTATCATCTTGTGAAGGGTTTATGGTTAAAAGCATGTGGCTAACAACGCAATTTAAACC
>BPLR01021342.1:0-194059 GCA_021605095.1 Caerostris extrusa
ACTGTTGCGTTACATAGGTAAAAATAATTAATTTTGTCTGGTAGAAAAAGATAGCGGGTCTTTAATTAAACATAACTTAGGTTATAACTGTAGAAATTTTTAATGTTTTGTATTATAATGTGCAAGTGATGATGATCTTTAAATGCCTAATATAATGAGTTTTTCATTCTTTGCACATGATTCATGTCGATTAATAATCAAATTATTGGCAATAAATTGTTCGGATAATTTTTTATATTGTTATTAAGGTTAACACCTCTTTGATGTGTCAGCTTTTTCTGAGAATGCTTGAATAGGAGAAAATGTCTTTAGTACTAACAGTATCATGTCTATGTAAAATATAGAGCAAAATTCGAGCTACTCTGACTTGTATAATTTTCACCAAAGGCAACTCATTTCTTAAAACGATATTGCTTAATATAAAAAAATTCAAATAGTTATTTTCTCCATGTTTTCCAACTGTTATTCTTAGAATATTACTCAACTAATGAAAAAAAAACAACTTTTAATTCGTTTTATTATTATTTATGTACATAGTTTTCGCTTTTCACTTATATTTTTCTGTTTGTTTTTAAATACGTTTGTTTGGAAAACGATTTCAATAAATATATTTTAATTCAAAATATTTAATTTAATATTTTTACTTTCAATAAATCTTAATATTCAATATTAATATTTTAGTGTTCAATAATATCTTAATATTTTAGTGTTCAATATTAATATCTTAATATTTTAGTGTTCAATGGACTACTACGATTATTCTACTTTTTCACCTTTTTAGAAATCTTAACTATATTGCATCACGTAATACAACCTTCTTGTAATTTTGTAATGATTTTTACATAATAGGATCAGTAAAACATATTTAAGCCCGCTAAATAATTCAAATTAAGCATTTTTCTAAGAAGAAAAATTAGAAATGATGTAATTAAGTTTTAATGTAGTAGATATGAATAACAAGTTCAAACATAAATTTAATTCTCAAATTTAATAATTATTATAAAAAAGATTTATTATATCATAATTTTATTATAAAGAACCATGACAAAATTAGGTCTAAAACAATTTATAAGTTTAAAGGTTTATGATTTTTATGCGATTGTTTTGTATTAGACTTTAACATTATTTAAATATTTTAATAAGACTTTTTAAACTGTTACCTAAAAGATATGGACCTGAAGAATATCAAAAAATCTGTATACGCTTTGAAATTTTCAGCTTTGTTTGAAATAATACGTTCCGCATCTGAATTCTTCAATAACAACGTCTATTTGAATCAAACAGGTTATTTAAGCAATATCGATTGCTCAAACGCATTTCACGCTTATCGTTTTAAGACATTTCATTGGCTGGAATGCGTTCGAATAGGTAAAATACGGAACTAGAATCGCTGGAATTCATTTTTTACTTAATAATATATTATGAATACTAAAACATTTTATGAAAATAAATATTTAAGGATTCTGTTTATAAGATTCATATATTTAACATAAACATATATATATATATTAAACATAAACAAATTTTTAAACTTAAAATCCATATAAAAAATATATTATGTAATTAAGTATATTTGAAAACATTAATAGTTTTTTAAATTCATATTATCCATAATACACAGATATAAATTTAAAGTTATAAATCATTGCTTTTTACTTATTCGATTTTTTATTTATTATTAACATGAAGTTAAATAATTTTCCTGAAATAAAAAACATTTTAAGATAAACTATTTTTTATTTCAGATGCAGTTATTTTTATGAATGATGTTGTTTTATGGAATTTAAAAAAAATATGTATAGTATTTATTTTTTTAACAGACAGAAATTATTTTGGTTTCTTTTCAATAGAATGCATTTTTCACTGAAAATATTTAATTTAATATTTTAATGTCCAATATTAACATTTGAATGTTCTAATATTTAATTTAATATTTTAATAATCAATATTATTTCAATGTTCAATATTAGTAATTTAATGTTCAATATTTAATTTAATATTTTAGTAATCAATATTATTTTAATGTTCAATATTAGTAATTTAATGTTCAATATTAATTTTTATAATGTTCAATATTAATAATTTAATATTTTTATTAATTTTGTAATGTTCAATATTAATAATGCAATGATTCAACATTAATATTTTAATGTTAGTTTTAATTTTAATGATTAATTAAAATTAAATTAATTTTAATTTTAATAATTATTTTTTAACAATATTTAAAAATTAAATTATTGTTCAACCAGTTTATTTCTTTTAATATCGTTCTTAATTAAACATACTTAAAAAAATATTGAAAACAGTTTTGTCTAAAATTAATTAATGTGAATGGCACGAAAACAAATTAATTATGGACAGTTTTAATTCCTGAATTACTACAGAAGCTTTGACTGTCTGATTTGAATCTTCGTATCTGGAATGAATTTTTAATTTTAAATCTTTGGATAAACTTTGATTATTAGGTGAAAATTATTTACTTTCATTTAATGAAAAATTGTTTATTTCAGTTAATAATTTATTTGAAATAAATATTCATTAATTATTAATAATTTGTTATAATATTAATGATAGTAATATTCATAATAATTAATAATTTGTTGAAAATATTCATTAATTAATGTTAAAAATGAAATTTTAACATTAAGCAAGTGAAATTTTTTTAATAAAATAAATACATGTAGTTGTAAATTATAGCGAAAAAAAATTGAGGCCTAGTTAATTTTCATATTTTTTACATCGTATATAACAACAGCAAATTTTTATTTAAATAATATATATATAATATATAATATATATAGCTATAAATGTCATTTTTCAATTCATTTCATAAAGGAATTACTTCCTTAACATCTGAACCTATTATTCCTTTTTTTTTTCTGGAGAAAAAAAAATATTAAACTATTTCTGAATTAACTTCTCCAAGAAACATCCGAAAAATACTGCAAATGTTTTATTTATTCTTGTAATGGTTCGTATTTCTATAAAACTAATTCCATAAGACATCAAACACTTTTAAGTAAGGCTATTTCTGTATCCTCAATTTTTCTCTTAGACATTTTCCATTTGAAGTCAGGTTCAGCCTCTACAGGATTCTTGCAGGCCCATTTTGAAATAAATATAATATTTATTCTCAGAAGAATAACCCTTTCTAGGAAAAATGAAAATAAATTCCATAAAAAGTGTTTTTTTCTTCTTGACTACTATTTATTTTGGAATATGTCTATTTTATTTCACTTTTTTAAGAATTATCTTCTTGTTCACTGCATTAAAAATTAATTTTCTTAAAATATCAGTGTATATTAGAAAGACATAAATTCTTTCTTATTTATACGGTGTTTTCCGTCCGTTTTTTTTAATCCTTTTCGAATATATTTTATACTTATTTTACAATAATTCAAAATTTGATTTTATTGCTAAAAATAGCTATACTTAAAATGCTTGGTTTTAAATGTACAAATTCATTCTATAATGGCTAAAATTTTTAGAAGAATATTATTACTCTTTTCTATTGCGGATCTTTCTTCCAGATGCGTTATTTATACGATCTTTTCCATCCATTTTTAGTCCATTGGAATATATTTCATACTTCTTTTACAATAATTTAAAATTTTATTTTATTGATAAAAATAAATATCACTAAAGGTTTGGTTTTTTAAATGTACAAATTCATTTAATAATGGTTAAAATATATTTTCGACGATTTATGTTATATTTTTCTGATGAAATATCGAACATTGCTTAAATATATTTTCCTTTTTATATTCAAATTACTTAAATAATAAGATATTTTCTTCGATCTTTCTAGCGAATAGAAAAGATAACAAAAACTGTTTTCAGAAATTTTTATTCGGATATGTTCTTTCAGATATAAATTATCATCCACATAAAATTAAAGAAAATTTTGTCTTATTGAAACAGCAGATAAATTATGTTTTATTTTTTATATTATTTCGTGTTTATCTTTCAAAAAACTGTTTTCAAACCTTTTTATCCGTATTTTTTATATCCAACATATTTAAAAAGCAATATTATGCAGTATTATTTTGCTGAATAGCAATTGGTAAAATTATAGATAAATAATCTCATATTTATTTACATTTAACTGAATACAGATCGCAAAATATCTCCCAGAAACATAAAAAATATATATTGTAGCCATGCTTCTCCTCTATCCACTGACAAGGGCGCAACCAGTGGCTTTCAGGAAAAATGGTCAGTAGGCCTCAAGAGGAAGTACAACGCAATCACAAACATCTATTGAGAAACGTTTAGTTTGTAATCTCACCACGACATGAAATATATTTAGCGCCCCCTGCGTATTAGTTGGTCTACAGACTCTGACCCGGTGAGAAATTTTATTTCGAGCACCCTGTGCGTATCCGAGTTTCGGGTTTTCGGCTTAGAAATGGAATCCTTCCACAAATCTATAATTACGTCTTTAAATGTGCTATTAATTGTATGTCTCTAATTGCATGTGTGTGGTGTTTGTGTAAATAAAGCTGTGAGTTCTCCAACCTGTGCCTTAAATATCTGTACACAATCACACCCATTTAAAATCTGGTTGGCCAACCTGAACACTAAAAATATTGAAAAATATTTGACTACCATGGCCATGGACTAAATTGGTCGTAAGGATTCTGAATTTGATAAGACATACTTTGTAACAACAATTTCTCTCAAAAGTTCACGTGTTGATGCATAAATATATTTTTAGCTTTGATTTCACTCTAATGATTCTATTTGACAATTCAAAGAAAGTTGTTGTATATAACATATTCTGTATAAAGTGTTGTCACTAACCAAACACTTTCATATGCATTGCTGAACAGAAGACCGATAATTTACGAATACATTATAGTTAAAATAAACATTTATGAAACTAAAAATAAGAAACTTGCATTTACGAATTCGGGCTGGATAAAACAATTTCTAAAATTTAATAAGTATCATCGATTTAAATTATTTTGAACACTAACAAAAATTAAATTTCATTGCATAAAATCGAAAAGCTGATTTAAATAATACCAACTAACCACGAAATTTCAGTGATGTAAATTTTAAATGCTGCATTTGGTGCTGCTTAAATTTACATTTTACGTTCGACGAACTAGAAATTAACTTATTTACATTGTGTCTTCTATAATAGCGACTAATTAATTCTACATATATTTACAGTGATTAATTTGCTACATTTAGTCTGACTTATTGAAGAATAAGTCAAACCAACAAAGGCTTGAATAGGTAGCAACGGCAAAGCCTTAACGAATAATGACTGGGTTTCATGTATACACGTGAAATTAGAATTTTAAATGTAAAGGAGAGGAATCTGTCAGAAAGATTAAACAAATTGTATTATCTTTAAGCACTGATGAACTGGCTCAAGAATATAATTAAAATAATTTCTAAATAAATATAATTTGCATTGTTTTAGTAGTGTTTTGTGATGTAAATTTATCATAATTAAGAGATTCTTGCTGTTTCTGATGTATATTTAAATCTTTTAATTAAAGAATTTACTTGTTGAGTTTCTAAATGTTACTATATTGTCTAGTAAAATAATGGGATTTTAAAATTACAGAAATTATTCAAAAGAAAATTTATAATTTAAAAAATTATTTTTACTCATTTTAAGATTTAGAAATTCTAAAGCAACCCGAATCGGGGCTCAGTGGCAACGGCGCCGCTAGTGAGCATTAGGGTGGAAATTCAATCCACTGGCGCTTTGTTGTAGACATTAAAAAATGAGGAGACTCGATGGCATTTGTGATGTTCAGCATCTTGCCTCGTTAGGCGGACTACCTGGTAGGAGTTTTCCGGGTTTTCTCCTATAAGATATGGATTAGTCCCTCTAAATGTCCTCCGGAAGAGACTGCCCTCCTTCTTCAGAAGCAGGGAGCCAAGTCAGACTTCTACGTACGGATGCTCCATCACAACAGAAGCTGACCCACACCCTTTCCTTCTTCCATGAGTACAGGGATTCATGGACTTGGTCTAAATCGGGGATGGGCAAACTACGGCCCGCGGATAGGATTTTAATTTGCCGGTCCGAGACAAATGAAAAGAAATATATATTTTTATATTACATATTCATCTCCTTTTCTACTTTGATTAAATATTATTTTTTATTCTTTTTTTTCAAAAGACTGATGATCTTTTACTTTCTCTATTTCTGTTCTACAAAACATAAATCGGCGGAAATAGCAAGCACAGACAGCTTTCAATTGGTAAAGTGTTAAAAGCGGAACTTCTTTGTTAGTTATAGCTGTAGATTGGTAGAGTTTTACGAATCATTATCGAAAGTAAGTTTCCCAAATTGAATATCTCACGTCCCAGAAAATCAGTGCTATGTTTGCTTCATCTTATATATGTGAACAAGTGTTTTAACTATGAACCTTAGAAAGAATAATTTCAGCAGTAGACTGACAGATGAGCATTTAGCCTGGTTCCTTAGAATGAGTACATCTCACTTCGAATCTCAATATAAGGAACTTTTAAAAATGAAATCACAATTTCATTCATCTCATTAACATATTTAAATTGTAATACTTGTATATTGTTTTTAAAATTATAGAAAAATTTATTTTGGCCCGCCAAACTTTTTTTTTTTTTTTTCGATTTTTGGCTCGCGACCGAAAAAGTTTGCCCATCCCTGGTCTAGATGTTGCTGTCTATCATGTGGGATAAGGAAAAAAAAAAGGAATTCTAAAAATTGTTAGATTATATTCTGAATGCATTTTCGAAAACTGATAGCTTCATTAATAAAATAATTAATTAATTTCTGTTACTAATCAATAAAAGTATTAAAACGTATTTATTTTACTTTACTTTGCAAAACAGAAAAATATTGTTTACTAAGCATAATTATTTTATTTTTCAATATTAATATTTATTCACGAAATCATGAGTCTTAATTACTTATTATTTATAAAATAAATGCTCAATAAACGTTAAGATAAGTTTACAAGGAAACACGGTTCGTTTTTTGTTAAAAGGGTATTTTCCCAGTTTTCCCTCACATGTACCACAAATCTAGTTGCCCTTTTAATCACATCCTAGAAAATCTTAAATCATCCCTTTCAACTTATGACTCTAAAAGCTGGTTAACCGCCCACCACCTCTAAGGATTGGGGACGGTTTGCGGTACTGTACTACTAAGTGTACAGTATTGCAGTATTAGTGGTTATTGACTTATTTAATAAAGGTCATTCGCTACTCGGTGGTATTAAAAAAATACTTAACTTATATTTTAAAAAAACAAGTTAAGCTGCGATTTTCCTGATTTATGATTTACTAATACTATTTCAAATACTTTATAAGTAGCTTATGATTTCCCTCCATGCAATGTCTATCAGAATCGAGTTATTAAAAAAACTTTCTTTCAGAAACTGCTTTAGCATTAAATACTAGTACTTTAAAATATAGGGTTTATGTAACGATAATAAATATTAAAAGGGCATTTTATTATTAATGGTCTTTTCTTAAAATTACATAACATAATTTGAAAATATTAAAGTAACTTGGTGCGATAGAAATTCATGCAAAATTCGTATTTAGAATTGCATGCTAATATCAGCGAAAGTTTTATATTTTATTACGCAAGAATTCTCACAAAAATTAAATAAATTAAATAAAAATTAAATTTTAATTTCATAGCATTTTAAGTAATGGGAAAATAAACAAAATTTAACAAATTTGCTTGTTAATTTCATATGCCACAAACGGAAAGTAAATGATACTCGAAAAAAAAGTTTAATAAAATATTTTGTAAGATATTTATTTTATGTTATAGAATATTTAAATTTAATGGTTATTTAGTGCTATTTATTTTGAATATTTGTACAAATGCAAAATAACAAAAATAAAACATTTTGGATATCGAATAACTAAATTGAATAATAATTTGCTTTGAAATAATAATTTCTTTTTAATATTACAAATGCAAATAACAAAATAAAAATTGGATAACCAAAATTGAATAATATTGAAATAATAATTAATATTACAAATGCAAAATAACAAAATAAAACATTTTGGATATAAAAATAACTAAAATTGAATAATGTTTAAACTTTTAAATACAAATCAAAAATAAAATAAAACATTTTGGATATCGAATTAAAAATTGAATAATAATGAAATAATAATTTGTTTTTAATATTACAAATAAAATAACAAAATAAAACATTTTGGATATAAAATAACTAAAATTGAATAATAATTTGCTTTTGAAATAATAATTTCTTTTAATATTATAATTAACAAAATAAAACATTTTAATATTATAAATAATTTGCTTTGAAATAATAAAATATTACAAACAAAATAAAACATTTTGGATATCGAATAACTAAAATTGAGTAATAATTTGCTTTGAAATAATAATTTGTTTTAATATTTCAAATGCAAAATAACAAAAAATAATAAATTGAATAATAATTTGCTTTGAAATAATAATTTGGATATGCAAAATAACTAAAAAATTGAATAACTAAAATTGAATAATAATTTGCTTTGAAATAATAATTTGTTTTAATATTACAAATACAAATGCAAAATAACAAAATAATAAAAATTGAATAATAATTTGCTTTTGAAATAAAAACATTTTGGATATCGAATAACTAAAATTGAATAATAATTTGCTTTGAAATAATAATTTTTTAATATTTATAACAAAATAAAACATTTTGGAATCGAATAACAAAATTTGCTTTGAAATAATAATTTGTTTTAATGGATGCAAAATAACAAAATAATAAAATTGAATAATAATTTGCTTTGAAATAATAATTTGTTTTAATATTATAAATGCAAAACACAAATAAAACATTTTGGATATCGAATAACTAAAATTGAATAATAAACTTTGAAATAATAATTTGTTTTAATATTATAAATGCAAAATAACAAAAATAATAAATTTTGGATAAATAAACAATAGTTTGTTTTTAATATTATAAATACAAAATAACAAATAAGTAACAAAATAATAAATTTTGGATATCGAATAACTAAAATAAACAATAAATAACAATTTGTTTCGATATAATAGCATGTTTTAATATTATTAATTAAATAAATAATAAATTTATTACTTTTAATTGAAGTAAAAAATAATAAATATTAGGCATCGAATAACTAAAATTGAGCATATTTTTGTGAGTAAATTATGGTGGTTTATTATTAACTTTCACATTTTAATCCACCATTGTATAATTATATTTATTTGTAAAGAAATAGTGTGTGTTATTTTGATGTATAAGATTTATTTACAGTACGGTTTTTAAATCTTGATTTTTTGAAATATCTATTTATTAGGTAATTTTTATGCTAGTATAATTAAAAAGCTTTATTTATTCATTTTTTTTTATGAAAAATATTATATTACAATAATTTCAGTTATATCCGAAGTTAACACTTTTAAAAATGTTCAAAATTATAATGTATTGTTTTATAGAAGATTTTGTTATTAAATTTTAGAAACATCAGGATATTCAATTAAAGTAGTTTATTTTTTATTTCTATTTAATAAAATAAATAATAAACATTAAAAATTTAAGAGTTTTCCACAAAAAATGCACTCGGTGAAATGTATATAGTTTCATATCATAAATCAATAATTCTTTTTATATATCTGCATTACTTCAATGCAAATTATTTTTAAAAATAAAAGGAATATTAATGTAGTCTAGACTTGGGCAATTCAAAAACGCATCTCCTAAGAAAATAAAAACAAGGCGATAATATTATTAAATTATGCGTCAAATTTTTAAAAATATTACTGTTTATGCTTAGCTAATCAACCAATAAAATTGTAATATTCAAAAAAATAATATAAATAATATTTTAAAATCATGTGCCAAATTTTTAAAAAGTTACTGGTTATGTTTAGCTAATCATCCAATTAAATTATAATATTCAAAAATAGTATAAAAAATAATTAATTTTGTAATTGTTCAATATTGATTACTTTTATGTATAAGAATATTAAACGTGTCCATTAAAAAATAATTAGAATTTTTATATAAGCGTAAAACTTGCTCTTTTGTTCTAGATTATGTTTAATATAACATTTGAATGTTTTCTTTTTTTCCAAATTTTTCCTATTAAAAATATATGTAAATATTATTGACAAAATAATTCTGTTGTAATGTAATAGAAGCAAAATCTTTAATTTAATGTTTAATGAAAAAATTGTTAAAAGTTTAAAATATTAAAGGAAAGTTATTATTATTTTTATTTTAATTTTAAAAAATCGATAAAAATATAATTTTTAAATATATTTATGATCTTTTCAATATATTCTTGTTTATCATGCAGTTTAACCCATAACCTTGAAAACGAAATCTTTTAACAGATCGTGAGCCAAATATGGTTACCTCCTAATTGCGCATTTTAAAAATTAATTGTTATTATTATTTTAATTTAAAAACTGTTAAAGCTGTTATTTAAACATAAAAAAACTGATTAAAATATAATTTTTTAATATATTTATGATTTTTTAATATATTTATATTTCCAATACATTCTTGTTTATCATGCAGTTTAACAAATAATCTTGAAGGCGAAATCTTTTAAGAGATTATACGCCAAATATGGTTACCTCCAAATTGCACATTTTATAAAATTAACATATATTATTATTTTAATTTAAAAACTGTTATTGTTATTAAGCCTAAAAAAAAAGATAAAAATATAAATTTTTAAATGTATTTATGGTCTTTTCAATATATTCATGTTTTCAATATATTCTTGTTTATCATGCACTTTAAACCAGAACCTTGAAGACGAAATCTTTTAAAAGATTATGCGCCAAATCTGGCTGCCTCCCAATACCGCATTTTACAAAATAACTGCTTGAATGCGACACATTTAGAGCTTTTTCAAAATAACGGCTAAAGTGTTTTTAAATTGTTTTATTTTGTTGTTTATTTTTATACAATAACAAGTCTGTGAGTTATCAGGGAACATTTTAACGGATAACATACTATTAAATTATTTTTCAATTCTACATAATTTTTATACAAGATTTATAGCCTTTTCTGTCGCAATAAGGCACGTTATTCTCTGAAAATGGTATTAATAAGCTTATATATATGATCTACCACCATCCTGTTGATCTGCAAAATAAAAATTTTCAGTATTGGAAACATTTAAGGATTTGATAACAAATGCAGTTCCATTAAAAGATTATGAACACATCATTTAAAATCCTCTGTGGTTATACCAGGGAGCCGTTTTATTAGCCTAAAGGTAACCGAAATTTCGTTTCCATTATGCATTAAAAGCCTTTTAAAATGCATAGATATTACAATAAATATTTCATATCTTTTAGGAAGAATTACGTTTTATGCTCAAAATTTTACTTACATTTACGATCATATCTTTTGAAAAGACGTCTTTTACATAAATGTATAATAGCTATCAAATGTGATATATATCTATCTTTTAAATAATCAATAAAAACAAAGTATTTTCGTTATAAATTATTAATTTTATAATTTATGTATTTTTGTGTTTAGTCTATGCTTTAAATAATCAATAAAAGCAAAGTGTTTTCGATATAAATTATTAATTATACAATTTGTGTGCTTTTATGTTTAAAACTTACATTTCATAGAAAATCAAAAACAAAAATTCTAAAATGTCCCTTTTTTTCTATTCTGAATCCATTTTTTTTTCTAGGTGAGCAACCAAAAGTCATAAAAAAATTCTAATTAATTTTTTTTCTTAATTGAAAAAAAAAAAACATCGTAGAAATTTTTTATATCATTTTACATAGAAGACGCAAGTGACGTCAGAGTTTTTAATTATTCATATTTTGTTTCGTATTTCATAATTCGCATTTAAAAATATTTTGTTTTTTTATTGTTAGATATTTAATTTCATTCTTTTCATTTTAATTCGCTTTTTAACCGAATATTTAACCTTTTTTATTTCTATACAAAATATTTAGTACCTTTTTTTATTAATTTTCGTTAATTTTTTATTATTCTTTCTAATGATGTTTCAGATAGTTTTTTTTTTACCTATTGTTGCTCTATTGTTTATATAAAGGAATGATTACATGAAGATTATATAATGCCTTGAGCATTTTCCTTTTTTATTTTAATTATAGCTTATAAATATAATATAAATTTATTATTTTTTGAAGGTAGGTTATTCAAGGCCATATTTAATAATATATTATGATTCCAAGTTTATTATGTATTTTTCATTTTTATATACAAGCTATATTATATTTTTTTGTGTTCTCAGTTTTTTATGAGAGAATAAATTGCCATAATTTTTCTTCTCATTGTAAAATTAAGAATTTCGTTATTAATGAATTTGTATATTCAATTAATATTCTTTTTCATAATTAATCAAGAAATTATTTTGTTGTATAAGATTTAGCATATGTAAAATCATAAAATTCATAATTATTTTAAATGTTTTAAAATTTTTGTCAAAAATAAATGCAAGTGGTAAACTTGTTTTTGGATATATATTCATGAATTATATGTTTTTTTTTTTTTACTGGTTCAGATTTTAATTATTAAAAATTATGAGAATTTCTGTTTATGGATGACAATAATAGTTCAGCCACATCTATCCCGGGAAAATATTGTATCTTATACTATATTTTTATAAATTAATTTTAAAATAATATTAATTGTATAAAAAAATAATTTTAATTTTAGCTTTTTTTTAAAACAAATCTTCTTTGAAAAAACATTTTATTTTATTTTATGTTAGTAATGTATATTTGCATATGAGATCAAACTGGTGTTAATTATACTAGATTTTTTTTGTCTTGCTTGCAAACACGTGCATTAAAAAATTTTTACCTTATCCTACATCATTAAAAATTATATAAACTTCCATCTGATGGAAGGATATATAAAAGATTACATAGAATTTCCTGAAACATATATTATTAATCTTATATGTTTGTGGCATTAAAATATTTTTATAAAGTATATCTGTTTTGATTTAAAGTACTCAGAGGATTTATAACACTATCTTCGATTTCAATATATACCAGAACCTATGTAACATTACTTTCTCATTTACCAAAACTGCATAGATCGGAATCTACGGCTTAAAGTGGATTCGAATCACTACAAGCATCCATGGCACCGCCAGAACTCGAACTCGAACTCGAACCTGTGGAATCGAGCGCTAGTCACTCTGCCATCAGGCCTTACTTGTAGTATGTAAGGCTTGGTTATAACTGTCAACTTGCTCTTTCATTCTCACAATAAATCACAGAATTTTTAAATTTAAAGGTATTTTAAATGAAAAAAATCTATATGTGATGTAATAAAAAATATATTCGATCAGCTATATCGCAATTCACATGTAATGTCTATCTTTAGTCAATTTACTTATTGATATTTTTAGAAATATTCCATCCATTTAAAAAAAAATTCATTCATGATGCCTACAAACATATAGTGAAATATGTCAAAAGAGTTATTCCTCAAACAATCGAAACTTGCATTCAAAACAGTCATTCCTTGTAAGTGCATGTTCTTTTTCGAAATTTTAAAGAAAGGAAGCCGTTATTATATTTGACAAGTATTTCTATATCATAACATATCAGAATATGTAATTTCTAAAGTCACTAGAATATACTTCTTCTTTTCATCTTTCCTAAAACAATCTGTTTTGACATTAAAGAATAGAAATAAATTTGCTATTGTCGAAATAGGGTAAATTTCAGCATGCCTTAGTTTTTTACAAAAACCTTTTTAACAACGTAAAGATAAAAAAATAATAAAAGCAAATCTGTTCTCCAATTTACATATATAAGGAAAAATATTATTTAAAGACTAGCAGCAATATAAACAGATATTCTTCTAAAAATTTGCATGAATATTTTTTGTTTGATTTTTATTTCATATTCTTAATTGACATGATTTTATTAAATGTAAAATTAATGTAACTTAAGTTGCGGTAGATACAGATAATGTCAAGTTGTATGGGTAGTATAAAACAAAAAAAGAAATGCTTTATAAAAATATTTTACTGCTATACTCACATAATATTAACTAATAAAGGTTTATGAGTTATCTATATAGTTTTTGGTAATAAATAATATTAAGCATTCCTTAAGTGTATTATGAAAAATGTTGTTACTTCCTGAAAAAGTCACTAACAAATATTTTAATGAAATAACAATTAACAATAACAATGAACAATGAAATAACAATAACATTAGGCTTATTTAAAAGTTCTATCTTTTATGACAATTTTTTTAATAGGAATCGTGTCTTTAATAAAATATCTTTCGAGTTTCATAAAGATTTATTAAAATCTGCAATATGAATCAAGGTATGGTTTATATATGTTTGTAATATAAAATTCTCATTTGTTTTTTTAATCATTTTGCTCTACTATTTATCATTATTTCTCATACAATATAAATGAACTTCTGAAATTGATGTCTGCACTTTTAGTGAGTTTTTTAACATCATTTCTGTTACGTATATAGATTGTTTATAGGATTAGGATTAACAGTTAAGTTTAAAATGTCAAATATATCAGACAATAATGTAAGCGAATCTTTTAAATATCTTTTTGTACGTTTATCATACCCAAAATCCCAAATTTTAATCTTTTTAAGGATGTTCAGTTTCATGCATGTTGGAAGTTATACTCGTATAAAGAATCTATTTGTATTGACCTGCGTATAATTTTGCATACTAATACTATTGCCTAAAAATGGTTCTGCACTTGAAGAATTATAAGCATTTTTTTGCTTAGTATGTTATATTCCATTTTCTAATTTCAGTAAAAGCATCTTTCAGAAATAAATTAAAATCAGCATTTAAATTTTATTGAGGTATTTTGTGAGATATTGAATACAATCCAATTTGTTCACATTTAATTTTCTATAAAGAGATATAAATTAGGATATATATTAGTTCCATTAAAAGAATGACGTCGTCATTCATTCATTTTTATTTAAAAGTTTCCATCATAACACTTTTTGTAAATGTTTGTTTTTATTTATTTTTTTAGTATAGATGTTATTAGTACTTTTCTGTGTGTTGGTCTAAAGATATATATATAGTTTTAAATTTTAGTCCTTTTTTTCATCACATATTTACACTTTTCATCCAATCGGTGTTTACGAGCACAGGGAGTTTCATAAAATGGGACTTCCAAATTATATATATCAAAAAAGACTTTTGGTTTTTACTGTAATTCCAGCTTCCAAAAGACATTTGCTGCCCAACAAATTTCTGGAATCTCTCTCTCTCTTTTAACCAATTCGGAAAACTGTCGTCTGTACTCGTTTGTGCAGGAAGAGTTGCATTTCTCTATTGGTGGAGGCAGTCATCATGGTCGTATTGATCGATAGTTTCACCATTTTGAGCAAGATTTTTTCAATTCCTTCTATTAGCTCACACTGTCCCTATATATATATATATCTTGTTCAAATTTTCAATCGTTAATAAACTACTTTTTATTCATCCACTCAAATTCAAATACATTTTTTTTAACTTGTAGTGGATGACACTTGGTGTTAATACAGTTTTTCAAATATTAATTCAGTAATTAAATTTAATTAATTAATTTTAGTTTTTTTTAGATTTAAGTTCCATATATCTACCAATAGATGGAGCCAGATAAACTTAAAAAAATTAATGGAAATTATTTATAAAGGACTTTCTGTAATATAATGAAAACAAAGTAGAAATTGACTTAAAAAATTTTTTTTATATTATTTCTACTTGGCTTACAATTTTTTTTCCATTATAAGAATGTGAGTATGTTAACGTTTATTTTGAATCGGTTAGTACGTTTACTAATTTGCTTTAAAACTTTTTAAAATGTTCTTTTAATAACAATTTCTTATCCGAATATTGCATTTTAGTAAATGGTTTGACAAAATCGCAGAATAGGGGCCGCTGGGAAATTGGCGTCAAAATTTTTTTTCGCCAAAGTGCGCCAAGAAAAGGGTTGCGATTATAAGTGAAGTGAATTGTGAAGAATACAAGAAATCTAGGTTACCACATTTGATGTTTTATCGCTCAGTTGGCGCCACAAAATAGCTGACAAATCCCAATGGCTCCTATTTTACGATTTGACCAATAGTCTTTGGTACAAAATTTGCATTGCCCTTTTGGTAAATGAAATGATCGAAATTTTTTTCTTGTTGTTGGGGAAATATTTTTGTGTTTTAGTTTTGTGTTGATGAAAGTAATTGACTTTTTAAGAATTGGAACTTGATGTCTCTTCAAACTGTTATCTCGAACAATTTTTTGTCTTTCAATTAGAGTGGGTTACCTTTTTGTTTTTTTTAAAATGTGTCACTAGATTTTTTTTTTAACTGATTTTTTTCAAATCCTAATTTTGAAGCATTTTTAAATAGTCGTAAAAGCAAAATATTGAGGCCAAATCGCAGCTTAGAGAGACAAATTTTGTGAGTTTTCATTCTTACTAAATGATAGATCGTTATTAATATAATTTCCCAAGTTTTCTCAGATGAAAACTCGTTTTTGGCCAAACTTCGGATTTTCGACTTTAGTGTATCAGGTTTCGGTACCTCTCATTTTTTTTAACAATTATTAATAACTATTATAGATTTATCTATTGATTATAATTATTTATTTTATCTATACCAAATTTAATTTCCTATAAATTTTAATTTTAGAATGACTTCAATTTTATGGGGTTTTTCAAAGGAGTATCAATGGTAACATATATAAGTCGCTTTCATAAACTTTATCGTAGTACGTGAAAGTAGATACAATCTCTAATATAATAGACATTATATTTAATACTTTTTATGTGCTAACCTTAATTTTTTTCAACGCTATATCTTCTGATAATTTTAATTTCGGACAAAGGGTCCAGACATTACATACGGAACCGGATTGGATGCTTCAATAGGAATTTCTTCAGAGATTTTAAACGCCATGTAAAACACTTGATTGATGCAAGTTTTTCTTTTTAATGACACCTAAGAATGATCGACTCATTTGAACACTCTCTGGAGAAGTTAATGTGGCAAAAGTTATACGGAAAAGTGTCTCCCAAATTTCTTTTTAAGGCATTTTGCGAGACATGAAAAATGTAGGCAACCGGCGGCCCTTAATCCAACGTTCATTCCTCATTTTTCAGACATGGGATAAGTGCATTAATTTTCTGCATCTGTCACTTTTTTTTTTGTATTCCTAAATGTTTCATTTTAACAATTTGTAATCCGCTTATTGGCCAAATCGCAAAATAGGGGTCGTTGGGGATTTCGCAACTTTTTTGTGTCTCAATAAGACGACAAATGTGGTAACTCAAATTTTTGTACTGCTTACAATTCACTTCACTTACAATCACAATTCTTTTCTTGGCACATTTTGGCGAAAAAATTTTGATGTCAAATCCCAGGGATCCCCATTTCTACGATTTTCCAGACTCCTTTTGTTGCAATTCCTTCTATTAGCTCACACTCTCCCTATCTATATCTTGTTCAAATTTCCAATCGCTCATAAAATACTTTTTTATTCTTCCACTCAAGTTCAAATATATTTTTTTGAACTTGTAGTGGATGACACTGGATGTTAATACAGTTTTTCCAAATATTAATTCATTCCTTAAATTTAATTAATTAATTTTAGTTTTTTTTTTAGATTTAATTTGCATCTATCTACCAATAGATGGCGCCAGATAAACTTAAAAAAATGAATGAAATTTATAATTGAATTTCCGCAGTAAGAGTGAAAAAAAAAAAGTAGAATTGACTTTTGATTTTTATTACTTGTTTCCGCTTTCTTTCAAATTCTGCTTCTTAAGCAGAATTTTGTCGTGATAGGGTTGTACTTAGGGTTGCCGTATTTTAGCTCAATTTGGCTACAAAAAAAACCCGCCAGAAAATTTTGTCCTCTAAACTGCCATTTTACCAATATCAACATTAGTCCGTCTTAAAAAAACGCATTTGGATTGCATTTTCCCTATATAGATATCGTGATACAGGTGTAAATAAATAAATGGTAGTAGCAAAGATCACTCAGATATCTTCAATGAAATTAGTCGTCTAATTATTATAAAATTATGCTATTTGCATTACAATAAAAAGTGAAAGAAACATATTAGAAACTTATGCATGATAGAATACTAAGTTCATAGACTGCCATATTTATATTTATTTAATTGCAGACCTGAACTTTAATTTATAAATTTTGCAATTTTTTTCAAATTAATAAAGTTATAAATATATGTGGAAGAAAAGATAAAGGTAATAATCTTTTATTCTGTTTTTAAAAGAGATGATGTTTATGTATGTGTGTATGGATGCATATAAACTTTTCCTTTCTAAAATTTTCATTTACTATACACTTGATGTAAATCAAATATTTATATTTATGAAACCAACAAGTGATATGATTTCAAAATACATAAATGAAGTTTGGGGTTTTTTGTTTGATGATGTCCTTTTCCCCTACATGCAATTGCAGAAAAAATTATATGAATTAATATAAAACAAAATATTTAATATTAATTTCATGTACAAATAACAGTTTAATTAACATTTTGATTATCTAATGAAAAAGTAATGTTAATTAATTTACACCTTAAATTAGTCTTTTTTTTAAATTGATAAGAAACTAAGTAGTGGGAAAATTATATTAAAGGAAAAATAGCTGACACTACCATTTTGAAAAAATAAAGCACATACTGAATTTTATCCATTTTAGGAATAATACCAATTTAATTTCCTTTATTAGTATTATTGTGAATTTATACATTGCGCATTTTCTTATTTTCATTTTATATTATTCCGTTAATTATTCTGAATTTATACTGTGCTTTATAGGAAAAAAAAACCATATCATAAAAAAAAGCTTGAAAAATTGCAGTCGCGAAAAAAATTAAATCATATGCTCAGTCAAACACTGAATAAAAATAAGACATAAAATTCGCGCATAAAGAAAAGAATCTGAAATATAGAATGATCAATAAAATGAAGGATCTTCATTTTCAGCATATATTGCGGCATCAAATTGGTATCGATCAATGAGCTTCTGGATAATGTTTCAAGGATCATATGGTTCTCTAGCTCATTTCGATTTCATGACTGTATTGACCGATTATTACTTGTATTGTACGATTGTATTTCAAAGACTGTTGATTACTAAGAGATCGAGAATTAGTATGGCCATCAAGTGTGTGTACAGCGTAAGAGGCATACCTTCTGATTCAAGCATTTTTCAATAAAAAAAATGTTTGATTTGGTATCAAGGAATTCGCAAAGTGCGGTAATAAGTGGGCGGAAAGGTTCGTAGGTTGACACATAGATGGTTCTACTAGTATTAAATAAATATGTTTTTTAGTTAGTCCTAACCTTCAAAAGACACGTGTATAAATTTGACAGCTGTTGCACTATTAGTATGTGAGTTATAATGAAGTTATAGCATTTTTAGTGTTCATCGTGCAGTCCACTCGGCTGATTGTAGTTTGGACTCCGGTGTAAAATGATGGAGCCATGTTTGTCACATATCGGGCGCAAAAATTCGGGTTTATTACGATTGAACAGCTGCAAACACTGCTTAGAATCATCAATTCGTTTTGTTTTTGGCCGATTGTGAGCACGCGCGGCACCCACTTTGAACAGAGCTTTCGCATATCCAAATAGTCATTCACGATATGCCCAACGCATTCCTTTGATATCTTTAGGGTCTCAGCTATCTCAATCAACTTCACTTTACAGTTATCAGAAATTATTTTGTGGACTTTTTTTGATATTTTCGTAGGTAACAGCCTCTTTGGGGCGTCCACTGCGTACATCGTCCTCGGTGCTCATTTCGCCTCTTTTAAATTTAGCAAACCACTTCTCTGCTGTTGATTTTCCTGGTTCAAAGTCGAATAATGTTTATCAAGCCAAGCCTTGGCTTCAATAGTATTTTTTCGCCAAAAAGCAATGCTTTATTAACATACGAAATTCCTTTTTATCCATTTTTTCAAACTAACAAATGTTGCTTCACTAAAAATTGCTATAACTCACATACTAATAGTGCAACAGCTGTCAAATTTATACATGTGTCTTTTGAAGGTTAGAGCTAACTAACAATCATATGGATTTAATACTAGTAGCGTCATCTATGCGTCAGCCTATGAACTTTGCAGCCCACCTATTATGTTACCACTGATAACATCTTAAACCAGGATGATTGTATTGGGATATGTAATGTATCTTTCCATCGAAAGTCCTGCGTCCTGATGGATATTATAGTTTCTTCCTTCATAATATGCAAACACTGGTCATTTACTCATAAAAATCCTTCCAGTAGACAATTTTTCTCATTACATCGTCTATCAATAAGCTAGCTGTTTCTGGTATATGTATGTGGAACTCTAGGTACAAAAAGACAACTGGTTTCCTTTTGGTTGAATAAAAGGCGTTCTTCAATAAATTTATTACGTCAACAAAATCTCTTTTTCAATTCCTTCTATTAGCTCACACTCTCCCTATATATATCTTGTTCAAATTTTCAATCGTTCATAAAATACTTTGTATTCATCCACTCTAGTTCAAATATATTTTTTTGAACTTGTAGTGGATGACACTGAATGTTAATATAGATTTTTTTCAAATATTAATTCAGTAATAATATTTAATTAATTCATTTTATTTTTTTTAGATTTAAATTGCATATACCTACCAATAGATGGCGCTAGATAAACTTAAAAATTATTTATAAAGGACTTTTTGCAATATAGTGAAAAAAAGTAGGAATTGACTTAAATTTTTTTATATATATATTACGTGTTTTCTTTCAAAACAGTGAAACAATAACAAAACGAATACATAAATACTAGTTCTAGTATTTATATATTACTAGTTATAAAATATTAATAAAATATAAATATAAATTACTAGATTGTTATGTCAGGAGCTCGATTTGTGTAATTTGTCAGAAATTACATTTGCATGTAATATACATGGTGCGCAATTTCGTTAACAAGCAATGTATTTATACTGTACTTAATTACTGATATTTTATGAAAACTTTAACTATTATATGAGCTATTGTGACCATAGCCATCAAAAACTAAATCAAATTTTAACAAGGAAAATTTGTTGATGTTCTTACCAAATTTAATTACCCTGAAATATCAATATTGTGCAAAGAAATATCAATATTATATAAATATCATGCAAAATTACAAATATCGCTACTTAGATAGTTTTGTCAATTTAATTTATTTAATGTTTCCCATTTCAGTCTTAGTTGAATGTAATATTACTTGAATGTGTTTCAGTATTAATTACATTAGTTGAATGAAATTAATTAATATTTTTTATATATATGAAACTATCAGGTTTAAACAAAGAATCAATTTAACAGAAAATTATATACTAATTTGTTTTCTATTTATTCAATTTATGCAAAATAGATGTCAACGTACAAAGTTGTTTTACTTATTTCTTTCAGGTTTCTATTTTAAGAAATAAAAACCATCTAATTAATCTAGTATTTGAAAAATTAATTAATAAAAGTGTATTTTATCTGGTCTTTTATATAAAATAAATTAATCTAATGATGGAAATTAATTAAAATCAATGTGTTGAATTAAATTATTCTACTTCGATAAATATTATACTTATCAATTAAAAATTTCAGAATTTAAATTATTGATATTAAAAAAAATATTGAAAAACAATTTGCAAAGTGAAAAAAAATTCATACATTTTTAATAGGATTTCTTTGTATGATCATAAAATTTAAATAAATAAATAATTAGTGGTTGTAGTAAGCAAAATTTAATCTTAAAATAAATCTAATATGAAATTATTTAATATGATTTTATATGTATTTATTGAATGCATGTGCACAAGTAACAGAAGAATTTAATGTTCCTGTGTCTGTATTGATGGGAGAATTTTTATTTTTCTTTAAAATAATTTAAATAAATCACTTAATCAATCAAATTTTAAAACATTTTAGATAGTGTATTGTACTGTTTATTTTTGCATATAATTTTTGTGGTGAATAAAATAAATTAAAAATATGAATCATTTGAAAACAGCTACACATTATTAATTTTGTTTTTTATTTATTTTTATTAACATGATAATAATTTTTCCAACACATGATACAGCGATAAAATTTGCTTAGAAATAGTACATTGGTAAAATTTCCACTAAAAACTGATAAGTTATGGCTAAAAAAAATTGATAAGTTATGGCTTTTGAACAACTGAAAAATTATTATTATTTACAATTTTTTTTTTAATTTATAATATTGCAAGACTATCACCTGTTAGTATTTCTAGTAAAATTAAAAAGACAAAAAAGAAAGTAATTAAATTTATATTTAAATTTTAATTCTGATATCAGAACACCTTCGTATATTAAGGGAACCAAACTTTAACCCAAAATTCGTATTGCAACTTTTTTGATGATATAAAAAAAAAAAATGTTATTCTTGAAACTTTATTTTTTTATTCCTAACTATTCAGCTAATCTCTTCATAATTTTTTTTTTTTATTATAGTTGTTTTTTAACTGAAGGAATTGTATTAATCCCCAACAAAAGAACCTAAATGAAATAAAAAAACTAAATATATATATATATATATTCCTTTGTCAGATTAAAAACTTTGGAACCTCTTAAAAATCAACAGGTCAACAAAGAACTTTTTATTTCGCTTCACTTTATCCTGAGGACTCGGGACAACAAATCGAAAAGAAAAAAAAAGAAATCAAACACCACAATCTTTTGTGATAAAAAGCAAACAGTTTCTTACTTGGATGAATTATCTCTATTGTTTACCAAACAACTTTCCAAGACAGACTAGTTTTAAATTTAAAAGAGAGCGTGTCTTGTAATTAGTCCTAACAATCTCTTCCAGCTTGTTTGTGGCCAACTTTTACTTTCCTCCTCACTTCAGAACCTAACCTTGCCGAAGGCTCCGTTTCAGACTTCAGTTTAAATAAAGACGTGGCAGAAAAGAGTTCTCTCGCCAAACTGTTTTTCAAAGACAGCACCACCGTGGAAGAAAGCTTCGTTGTCTATGGTCACCTTTGTTTTCGTTTGGCTAAAGGCTATTGATTCACGCCTCTTTTGTCTCATTCAAACTGGAAAGCATAGGGGCGAAATCGACTGCAACAATTAACAGTTTTAAAAATCATAATAGCTAACTGGGGCATCCGAGATTATGAGGCAGTGCGACAGCTAATTAAGTAATGTTGTCTCGATTGTCTGCAGAAAAAATCGAGTAAACGAGTTTGCCAGAAAAATTGTCTTGGTTGACTAATTATCGGAAAGTGAGAATTTGCGTAGGAATCATTGTTTTTGTGTGATATAATCTTTGATCTGCATTTCATTAGAAATTTTCTTGAATTAATTAGAGATAATTATCATTGAAATGCAGATTAAAGCTTGAATTTATTTTTACCTTTATAGACATATCACACAAAACAGTAAGTCCTACGCAAATTCTTTTCTTGTTTTCTTCATTGGGGGCCGAGTGGCTACTGCTTTGCCGCACGGTACCGCAGGTTTCGGGTTAAGGTCCCAGCGGTGCCAAGGATGAGAAGTCGTTGTTATCTTTTTTTTTTGTTTTAAATTTTAAAATTGCAAGACTATTAGAGTTAGTATTTCTATGTGTAACAAAGTAATTTAATTATTTTTCAAATTTTAATTATGAAATCAGAAATAATTTAAATATTAAGGAAAACAAACTTTAAACACAAAATTAGAATTGTACCTTTTATGACTACATAAAAAAATGTTATTACTGACGCTTTATTTTTGGTTCCTTACTATTCAGGTAATACCTTTATAAAATTTTTATTTTAGCTGTTTTTGAACTGAAGGAATTCTATTAATCTTCAACAAAAGATCCTAAATGAAATAAAAAAAAACTAAATATATATTCTTTCGTCAATTTAAAAAGACTTTGGAACCTCTTAAAAATCAACAGGTCAACAAAGAACTTTTTATTTCGCTTCACTTTATCCCTGTGGACTCGGCCCAAATAGAAAAAAAAAAAGAAATCAAGCACCACAATCTTTTTGTGGCAAAAAGCAAACAGTTTCTTCCTTCGATGAATTATCTCCCTTGTTTACCAAACAACTTTCCAAGACAGATTACTTTTAAATTTAAAAGAGAACTCGTCTTGTAATTAGTCCTAACAATCTCTTCCAGCTTTTTTGTAGCCAGCTTTTACTTTCTTCCTCACTTCAGACCCTAACCTTGCCGAAGGCTCCTTTTCGAGACTTCGGATTTAAATAAAGAAGTGGAAGAAAAGAGTTCTGAACTTCTTCTCTCTCGCCAAACTGGCTTTTCAAAGACAGCACCATCGCGGAGGAAAGATTCGTTGTCTATGGTCTCCTTTGTTTTCGATTAGCTGAAGGCTATTGATTCACGCCTCTTCTGTATCCTTTAAGCTGGAAAGCATAGGGGCGAAATCGACTGCAACAATTAACAGTTTTAAAAATTATAATAGCTAATTGGGGCATCAAAGATTATGAGGCAGTGCTGAAGCTAATGAAGTAATGTTGTCTCGATTGTCTGCAAAAAAAAATCGAGTAAACGAGTTTGCCAGTCTCGGTTGGGTAATTATCGGAAAGTGAGAATTTGCGTAGGATTCACTGTTTTTGTGTGATAAGTTCTATGATTTGCATTTCATTGGAGATTTTCTTGAATTAATTAGAAATAATTATCATTGAAGTGCGGATTAAAGCTTGAATTCATTTTTATCTTTACAGATGTATCACACAAAACAGTAATTCCTAAGCAAATTCTTTCCTTCTTCTTCATTGGCGCAACAGCTCCATAATGGACCAAGGCCATCTGCCTACCGGCAGATTATGAAACAGAAGATGTTTCCTTTTTACGGCGTACAGTTGTTAGCACTTCGCCCTACGCTCTATAGTCATATTAGACAGGAAATACGGTTTAAAGTTGATTCATGCAAATTCTCATTTTTTGATAATTAACCAACCAAGATAGTTTACAAAATTGTCACAAAAAAAAATTGATACGTTATGACTTTTCAAACTACTAAAAAGTTAATATTATTTATAATTATTTTTAAATTTCTGATAGCTATTATGACTATTAACTGTTAGTATTTCTATCTTTATGGAAGAAAAATAATTTATTTTCAAATTTTAAATCTGATAGCAGAACGCATTTGGATATTAAGGGAAACAAACTTTAAACACAAAATTTGAATTGTACCTTTTATGACTACATAAAAATGCTATTACTGAGGCTTTATTTTTTGTTCCTAACTACTCAGATAATACCTTAATAAAATTTTTTATTTTAGCTGTTTTTTAATTAAAGGAATTGTATTAATACTCAACAAAAGATCCTAAATGAAATAAAAAACTATATATATATATATATATATATATATATATATATATATATATATATATATATATTCTTTTGTCAGATTAAAAAAACTTTGGAACCTCTTAAAAATCAATCAAGAACTTAATTTTTATTTCGCTTCACTTTATCCCTGAAGACACGGAACAACAAATCGAAAAGAAAAAAGAAATCAAACACCACAATCTTTTGTGACAAAAAGCAAACAATTTCTTACTTCAATGAATTATCTCCCTTGTTTACCAAACAACTTTCCAAGACAGACTAGTTTTAAATTTAAAGAGAACTTGTCTTGTAATTAGTCCTAACAATCTCTTGCAGCTTGTTTGTGGCCAACTTTTACTTTCCTCCTCACTTCAGAACCTAACCTTGCCGAAGGCTCCATTTCTCGAGACTTTGGATTTAAATAAAGACGTGGAAGAAAAGAGTTCTGAACTTCTTTTCTCTCGCCAAACTGTCTTTGAAAAGACAGCACCACCGTGGAAGAAAGCTTCGTTGTCTATGGCCACCTTTGATTTCGATTGGCTGAAGGCTATTGATTCACGCCTCTTTTGTCTCCTTTAAGCCGGAAAGCATAGGGGCGAAATCGACTGCAACAATTAACAGTTTTAAAAATTATAATAGCTAACTGGGACACCAGAGATTATGAGGCAGGGCTGTAGCTAATGAAGTAATGCTGTCTCGATTTTCTGCAAAAAAATCGAGTAAACGAGTTTGACAAAAAAAAAAAAAAAAAAAAAATTGTCTCGGTTGGGTAATTATCGGAAAGTGAGAATTTGGGTAGGATTCACTGTTTTGTGTGATATTTTTTGCATTTCTTTGTTAATTTTCTTCAATTAATTAGAATTAGTTATCAATGAATTATCAAATTGACTTGGTTAGTTAATTATCGGAAAGTGAGAATTTGTGTAAGATTGACTGTTGTGTGTGATACGTTCTTTGGCCTGCATTTCATTAGTGATTTTCTTCCATTAATTAGAGATGATTATCAATGAAATGCAGATTAAAGCTTGAATTCTTTTTTTATCTTTACAGACATATCACACAAAACAATAAGTCCTACGCAAATTCTTTTCTTTTACTTCTTCATTGGGGACCCGGTGGCCGAGTAGCTAGCGCTCTGGCGTGCGGTGCCACAAGTTTTGAGTTAAGGTGGCAGTGGTGACATAGTTGGCAACGGTGGCATAGATGTTAGAAACTGTAGGTTCCGATTTGTTTAGCCCTCGTGTGCATAATATGGTCGTATAGCGACAAATCAAACCAAACCAATCTTCTTCATTGGCGGAACAGCCCCATTGTGGACCAAGGCTGTCTCCTTTCTAGCAGATTATGATACTGATATTTTCTTTGACGGGCTAGGGTTGTCAGCACTTCGTCCAACGCTCTGCATTCATATTAGATCGGGACCTACGTTTAAAGTGGATTCACACAAATTTTTCCTTTTTGATAATTAACCAACCAAGACATTTTTTCATTGAGTGTTTTAGAGATTTTATAGAGTAAAAATAATTGAGAAAAATTTGGATAGATATTTTTCTCTGACAAAGAATCTTCATGGACCTAAATATGATTGCATTAATAATTAGAATTTCAAGCCTCAGAATTGTAGAACTTTATTCCATTTACTAAAGTTTTTATGGAATAATATTTTTTTTTTAATATTTTTTAAATATATAGAAATTAATCTTTAATAAAAAAAACTTTTATGATTGAAAAGTTGAGTATACTGCTGGTTTGCTTTGAAAATGATTAATCTTTACAGAAATTGTAATAAAATTTAGCCTCTACAAACGAACTACTTAGTTGATGGAAATGTCAACCGGCATGATATTTATCATCGTTAATAAGTCACCTATTTAAAATTAATGTCCAATAAATTGAATATATAAGTGTGTATGAATTGGGTAAAATTTTTATCAAATATTTCAGAAGAATTTAGCATCTCGTTTACATGTTATTTGTAAACACGCTCTTTAATAGTGTTTAAAAAGAGGAAGTTTAAAACGATTAGTGGTAATTTTTTTCTCTTAAATTTTTAGAAGCCTAATCGTTTAAAGAAATCACGATTTTTTTTTTTATTCTGTAATATTAGTTTTAATCAAAACTAAATAATAAAAATACCAATATTTTTTATCAAAAATTATCCTAATAACAAAATTAACTTAATTAACAAAAAATATTTTTCTTAAACGTTATTATCTTTTCTACAAGAAGAAAAAGTCTTTTTTATTTCAAGTATATAATGAAAAATTCTGAATCGGAAAGGAAAGATATTGAGTTTTGGATTTCTTTTAATGTCTGGCATTTTTTTTTTATTACACTGAGCAACTTTTACCAGCCAATAAAAATCTACGCAGAACGATCACACTTAATTTGCATTAAGTAGTTACTTATAAAAACAGCAACTGAAATTCATGTCTACAGCTTGCGATATTAAAAAACAAAACACTACTTAGGTCTTTTACACAAATTTTGACACATATTTGTAAATATACATCCTAAATAGAGCAGTCCATTATTTTTAAGATTCTTCCGAATGAATATCATAATGATTGGTGGAATAAAATCATACTGTAACCGTGCTTCCTTCTACACACTGGTAAGAGTGACCCCATCTGGTGTTGAAGGGAAATGATCAGTAAACCTCGAGACTCTGATCTGAAAGAAAGTACAGCACAACCACGCGCTTCTGTTGAGAAACGTTTAGTTTACAGTCTCTCACCCCGAAGTGAAGTATATTAAGCTCAATCCTGCGTATCAGTTGACTTACAGACTCTCACTCGGAGAGAAAATATATTTCGCGCATTCTGCGCATAGCTGAGTATCAGGTTTTCGACTTAGAAGTGGAATCCTTACACGAATCTATAATTATTTGTCTTTAAATGTGTTACATATTGTAAGTCTCTAATTTTATGTCTGTTATGTTCATGAGTATATAAACAAAGCTGTGAGTTGTCCAACCTGTGCCTCAAATATTTCAACCCCACCCACCCAGTAACTATCTGGTCGCCCAACCTGCACACTACAATATGAAACATTTTTGTTAACGTAACGTATCATTTTTCAAGCATTTCGTTAAGAATTTTAATATAATATTTAGATACATCCATGAATTTTTAATCCGTATCTTTTATAGTCTAATTAATAAAATTAATTTATTAAAAAAGATTGAAGAAATTAAATTAACTGTATCTTGGAACAAAAAACAAAAAGTATGTTTTATAAATAAACAAACTCAAACTATGAAAGCGAAATCTTTCGGAAAATTTTGTCACCAGGAGATTGATGAGAATATTCTAAATGTTATCAGGGCTCACCTTAATTAAGTGCATGTCATTTTATCCCCAGAAATATTAGGAAGTGCTTTGTTCCTGAAAATCTTATCCTAAAGAATCATTAATGCGCAGCTGTTGCCTTAACCTCGGTGAAGTAATTATGCAGCTCTTTTCGAGAAAACCGAAATGTTGTTTTGCTTATCAAGATTGTCATTGCAGATTTTCCAAACAGTAATAAATCAAGAAAATGACGAAACCTTGCCAAGATTTTCTAAATGCATTGGGTGAAAAATTAGAATCTACTACTATTATTTATATTTATGTGTTTTAGTAGAAATAAAAGTTAGTGTAAAGTATTTCAACAACGGAAAACCTACCTTGTTAGCACAAAAACAATTCATGTAACAGAAAACATTTTCTGTTAATGTCTCATATAATTATGCAAAATAAGAAAAATACAATTCTTAATTATTATTAAAGTTATACATTAGTATGTCTTAAACCAGAATTTAAATCACAGGTTATATTTTTAAAAAAGTTTAAAATGTAAAATGATTATAAAACATAACAGAGTCCTGATTCTAACCATATTAGATTATATGGACGTTTGTAAAATAATTAAAGGGGTCTAATGATTTGTCGAGGGACTACCATTCCGGTAAAAAAGACACAGGTTAGGGTTCGAGTGCTGACAGGTTTTGGGTTCGAGTCCCAAAAGTACTTAGGGATTCTCGCAGTTTGTAGTGGTTCAGTATACCTTTAAACCGTAGGTTCTGGTCTAATATGACTGTTGGACAGGGATGATAACCTTATTCCGTAAAAAGAAAACATCTCATGTTTCGAAATGAATACCAGTAGGGAGACGGTTTTGCCCACCATGGAGCTGTTGCTCTATTGAGGAAGAAATAATTAAAATAAAACTGTAATGATTTTCCTTAAAAAAACCATTTTATTTTTAGAGAAAAAAAGAATAAATTTAAATTAGAAATTAAAAATTACTCTAGTTTTGATGTCAACTGTGAAATTTTCAAAAATATACATTTCAAGAACTATATAAAAATAAATATAAATTTACAGTTTTGTCATCAGTTTCAGTCCAATAATTGTCACGATAGCAAACCTACAAAAGAGGATGTTAGATTACCTTGTAGCACACGTTATAAGCACTGCTCTAAGCGAGTGTGCTGGGAAATTGTTATAATAGAGAGTAATGAATGTCTCATTAGAGTTTTCCTTAATTTCTGTCAAAAGGCATTTTCCTCAACGGCGATGACACATCAAAATGATATTCATCTTTAAAATATTAACAACAAGAGGTATTTCAATCTCCCCACTATTATCAAATTTTCGGTCAAAAGCATCTTCTTCCTTTCGCCAGAGACTTACAATATTGGTACATCAGGTCCATCACATTGTAATAAATAAATTATGAAAATATTGCCACCATGGGGCCTGATGGTAGAGTGACTAGCGCTGTGGTGTTCGGTACCACAGGTTTCGGGTTCGAGTCCCCGGCAGTGCCATGGAAATTAAAAGTGGTTCGAATCCACTTTCTAGGTCCCGGTCTAACATCATCAGAGCATCCAGCGTCCAGCTTATCTTCAAGCTACACGCACCTCCTGGGTACTAGATCAGGTCGGTGCATCTTAAACATCAGACAACTGTGTAAGTGTTAAGTTGCATGGAAAAAAACTTTATATTGTAATAATAAATGTCAGGCCTTTTCTATCCTCAGCCTCATTTCCTTATTATCTTGCCACTACGAATTTTCATTTTAAAAAATATCATTTATGTATTTGTTTCAATTTTTATCAAAGATGCCTGCATTTAAAATCTTAAATGCAATTTCAATGTGAGCCAAGCCACTGCACTTAATATTTTGACGAAATTTGTCAATGTATCATGCCAAAAGTGAAGTATATTTTGTACTATTTATGGCAGTTATTATCCGGAGACTAATACATTATCCTCAGTCGGACGCACTTAAGTTCCATATGCTCAAGGCTCTTCTTTAATCGAATCAATAAGTCTCGGACACATTGTGAATCCCAAAGACTCATTCGTCTTCTCTTGGCCCGGGCACAGAAAAATCAATCAGCAATGCTTAAGCCTGTGACTAAGTGCTTGTATTTCACGAAAGCTTTCAGACTTACATAATAGTACGTTATTTGTATGAAATAAAGTAGCATTTTTTTATCCATTGTTCGTTTTGATGTTTTACATATGCTTTTAAGTAAAGTAATATTTGTTCGTCTCTTTACTTTGCTATAAAGTCATTTGTTTACTTACAGTAAGCTCATTACAATATCTTAAAGGATTAAAATGTATGCACTTTTATCATACAAAGATGGATACGTTGTTCTGGTATGAGTTCCATGACTTTAAAAAACAAATGAGTGGGAAGGAAATAAATAAGAATATAAGAGCATCACAAGTAACTTTTATTTAAAATAAGCACTAATTCGCATTATATGTTTAAGCTCTGTTGATGAAATAAGTGATAAAATCTGTTCATATCCCTTTTCATTACTTATATTGTTCACGCCAAAAAGACGAAAAACGTAAAGTTGAATAAAACAATATTACATTTTTTATAATATATAAATATCTTCTTTAATTAATACACATTTTGCATAGATTGAAGATGGTTTTTTAAAAACTAAATAAACACTAAAAGGTGATAAGGAATTATTGGTTGAACATTTATGTTCATTATATTCTGTGGCTGCAATTTTTTTTCCAATTATTTTACTCAAATAGTCATCCACCTTCAATGAACTGCATTGTGTAGTCGTCGAAATTTGTCCTTTGCATATTGTCTTTTGCATATTTGTCCTTGGAGCTTTAATTAATTTTTGGGTTTTGTTTTCATGCTTAACTCCTTAAAGCTAAAGTAAACAATCGGAAATTCGATTACAAAGATATATGAAAATTGTAAGCACTCTAATATTCATAGTGCTTTTCAGAGTTTGTTTTCGTGTTTTTTTATTCCTTAAAAAAAACACGAAAACGAACTTCGAGTTTTCTGCTTACTTTCTCTCAAAGACCACCTATAACCAGTCTGAGACTTATTATTTATTACATTTTGAGTAGATTGAAGACTTGGTCTTTTTTGAAACTAAATGAGCACTTAAAAGAGATAAGGAATTATTGATTGAATTTATATTCAATCCATTCCGTGGCTGAAATTTCTTTCTAATTATATTACTGAAATAATCCTTCATCTGCAGTGAACTGCATTATGTGATCGAAATTCCTCGTTTGTATATTTGCCCCTGGAGCTTATGTAATTTCTTGGGATAGTTTTATGCCTAACTCCTGAATGCTAAATTGAACAATCGGTTGAATCAACAAGTCGGTTACGAAGATGTTTAAAATTGTAGCCACTCTTCTTCTTCTTCATTGGCGCTACAGTCCCATAGTAGGCCAAGCCGTCTGTCTATTGGCAGATTGTAACCACTCTAATATTTAGAAAAGAAATAAGCACGAAAGCCAACATCGAGTTTTTGCTTACTTTCTCTCACAGACCACCTATAACCATGCTGAAGGTGTGACGGTTAGATGATTCGAACATCAGAGTGTCTAAGAGAGCGCTTTGGACTAAGAGCAGAACGATCGTCTGCGTCTCGCTCAAGCTACTAAATGGATTAATTGATAATTTTTAATTTGTCACAACAGGATTTAAATAACGACAAAATATTATTAATGCCAGTGCGCTCAAAGTATAATTTTTCTTGTAAATATTTATTAATATTTTATGTCATTATTATTACTGTAGAAATTATTACTGTATAGTGTTCTTAAAAGAAAAAGACTGCCAGTTACGTAATGGTACCTATATATAATACTGTAAGAGAAATTGTAATTAGTGTTAAATGCCCTGTTATACCATCTATTTAGAATACGATTTTCATAACTATCTAATTCTAATAGTGTAGTTTCTTATATTGTCTTTGTGTTTAATAATATTATTAAAAAGTCAAATGTCATTATATCTTATAAATGAACAAAATTTTTACAAAAATGAAATTCAAAACTATTCCAAAATAACTAATTTTTTTCATTGCAATTTATGAAGCATTGTTGTCGAAAATCAGAGTATGAATATTACTTCCTATGTGCAAGAAATATCATATTTCCGTTACAAAAATATCCTATTATATGTTATGCTATGATTATGTATGATTATATGCTACTATTACTATGTATGAAAATATGAAAATATGCTATTATTATGCATGAAAAATATATTGTAAAAGCAAAAGTATGCGTTATTTTATTTCTTGATTTTTATTTGATCTCCGAACAATCTCACCCTCGCATACAGTATAGTTTTAAATTAATTTTCCTTACAATAAATCTTATTTGGATATGATATATTTGATTTAAATAGATATTTGTCTTTGAAGTTCATAACATTATTTTATTCAAAGCAACTTATGTAGTAGCAATTATGTCTACGTCATTGCTGCCATACTATTGACATAATAGTCTAATATTATGTTTGCCTCTCTGACAAGATGTATTTACAATCTTAATAGAGACCTAATGGATTTCAAACCTTGTTTTCACTCCATTCATTTTTTAAAACACAAAATAATACAATTAGTATCTTAATGTTACCCCTACGCCCAACACTTTACAGTCATATTAGACCACTTTTTAAAGTTGGTTCCGAACCACTACAGACATCCCTGGCACCAAGCGCCAGAGCATCAGTCACTCGGCCATTAAGCCCTAAATAGATATCTGTCTGAATAAAATAATCTTATCCTCGCATACAGAATAGTTTTAAATTAATTTTCTTTCACAGTAATTCATATTTGGATATGATATATTTAATTCAAATAGATATCTGTCTGAATAAAACAATGTTATGAATTCCATGAAGCAATTTATGTAGCAATAATTATATCTACGTCATTGCTGCTATTGACATACTATTATGTTTGACAAAATATATTTACAATCTTATTGGGAACCTAATGGATTTCAAACTTTGTTTTCACTCCATTCATTTTTAAAGCACAAAATAATCCAAATCCTCCAAACCAATTAGTATCTTAATGTGAGCCCTTTGCTCAACGATCTACAGTCATATTAGACCGGTATCTATGGTTTAAAGCGGATTCTGAACCACTACAAACATCCATGGTACTGAGCTCCAAAAACGCTAGTCATTCGGCCATCAGACCCTAAAGAGATATCTCTGAATAAAATAATGATATGAATTTCATAAAACAATTTATGTAACAGCAATTCCGTTCTACGTCTTTGCAGCCATACTATCGGCATAATAGGCTAATATTATGTTTGTAAATATATTTTGTCAGAGAGTCAATCTTAATGGAAACCGAATGGATTCCAAACCTCCAAACCAATTGTTGAGCCCTATCACTCACTCCATTCATTTTTAAAAGCACAAAAATACTGAGCTCCAAAAAAAATCCATCCAAACCAATTAGAAATCTTAATGCAATTGAGTCCTATGCTCAACGATCTACAGTCACATTAGACCGGTATCTATGGTTTAAAGCGGATTCTGAACCACTACAAACATCCATGGTACTGAGCTCCAAAAACGCTAGTCATTCGGCCATCAAATCCTAAAGAGATATCTATCTGAATAAAATAATGTTATGAATTTCATAAAACAATTTATGTAGCAGCAACGTCTACGTCTTTGCTGCCATACTATCGGCATAATAGGCTAATATTATGTTTGTAAATATATTTTGTCAGAGAGTCAATCTTAATGGAAACCTAATGGATTTCAAACCTTGTTTTCACTCCATTCATTTTTAAAGTGCAAAATAATCCAAATCCATCCAAGCCAATTAGTATCTTAATGAGAGTTCGCCTGAGTAAGAAGCACCATTAATATGTCTCCGATTTGGCAATACGTTCTTGGGAGTTGTTAAAATATTATGGGAATCTTAGAGTTGAGCGGTGGATGGGGCCGACACCATTCCTCGCATTCCGAAATTGCAATTACGGAATCGAAGACTGCTGCTCGCCCTGGTGGGATATGACCTCAATTAATTGCTCGCAGGGATTTACTTCGTTTCCCCCTTGCTTCAGTCTTTCCCTAGCGTGGTATCCACAATACTGATATATATTCTTGCATCAAACAGATGTAAGGTGTTGTTAATTGAAGTTGTGTTGTAAGGAGTTGCATACAGATTTATGGTTTATTTATTGTGTTGCAAGTATGCCTATCTGGAAAATATTTGATGCGTTAAAGAATAAATAAAATTTTGTATTTTCTAAAATGCTAGGAAACAGGGTATACATAAATACGTTATTTTTAATTTCTTTTATAAAAATATTAGTAATATAAAATGATTTTGGGTGGTCTTTAAAAAACACAGAGTGGCCGAGAAAAATACAGTATCTTCTAGAAAAATAATCATATTTTGAATTTTTTTTTTAAATCTGTAAACGCTTCTTTATATTTAACTTTAATCTTCTAAAAGAAACTAAAAAATTCTGCTTAAAAATCAAACTTAATCATATCACTTAAAAAATATGGCAATTTATTACACTTTTAAAAATTCAATAAGCTTTCATGGATGGCAAAATTAAACAGTTGTTGGTTGTTTCTTATCCCACTTGATCGATAGTAATATCTAGACCAGGGGTCAACCTAAATTATTTTGCGGGCTACTTTAGAAATGCATCATAACTCCGCTGTCCGCATATAAAATTTATATACTTGTGTTAGATTTAAACACTATAAAAATGTTTGAAAAATGAAATTGAAACATAGAAACAAATTGAAAAATTTTTAAATACAATAAGTTATTATTATTGTATTTACTATTATTCTTACATATAAACATAGATACTATAAGGATAATGATACTAAACGCACATTGTATAAAATATATAACACTAAAAAAGAAATGTAAAAATATATAAATATAATGAAACAAAAAAAAAATGAAAATCATTAAAAATATTTATTGTATTAGTGCGATATTTGTTTCTCCACTCATCATGAGTTCACAGAATACAATTTAATTATTCTGCGAACAAGCTCATAAGTAAAACAGGCAATATCTGTCATATTTTTCCAAGAATATTATTTTAAAATCAAGATAATATTTCTCATAATTCCGACAGTTAATTTTTGAATATATAGATGCACATATAATGTATTTTTTTAATACATTAGTTTTCACTACTTTTGCCATTATAAAATAAATATATTTTGTAAAAGTGTGATAAATCTCACCGGCCAGAAAATGTTCGAGGCGGGCCGCGGGTTGGCCACTCCTGGTCTAGATCAAGTCCATGAATCCATGTCATGATAGAGGGTATAAAATGCAGCTTCTTTTTGTCCTTGAACTTGCGGCATGAAGACACCTAAAGATGGGCCTCCCAAAGAGGTGAAGTCTGGCTTTACCCCACCCGGTTAAACCCCGGGCACTGGGTACCCATTTTAGTATCCTTTTACGACATGCATGGAATACATACAGTGGTAGTTAAATTCGTTGTTTCCATTATGTATATACTACTTAGATATATGTAGTACAAATATAAATATGTGCACAAAAAGTTTTTAATACTCTTTCTAAAGATGGTGTTATTTATGAAGTTTTCAAGAAATTAATGGTTTTTTTTTCTTTGTATTGCAGAGTGGCAGCTGTTGGTGGACGATGAAGTCTCTTCTGCAAAATCCCCGGGAAATTCTCCGAGGAACAGTTTCAGTTCTACAGGCTCGGTTGCATCTCAGGCTTCAAGCAGCAAAGACAACAGGTATTTTGCATTTTTTTTTTTTTTTATTTCAGATTGAAGAATCATTTAAGTTAGTTTTAAATTATTTAAGTTTTTGTTCGTAGTCACTAACTGTCAAAAAATTCATTGTCATTAGAAAAGCATAATCATTATTTCAAATAAAAAAAAAAAACATTTTATCTTCAAAAAAGAAGTGTAAAAAACAAAAAAATGAATTTTACAATCCTATGTTTGATAAAAACAGTAATATATTTCATAAATAATTTTAGAAATACAAGCAAAAATCATACTAGTTCAATTATTCCCAATGCCTAAGTAATACAGATGCAAGCATTAATATTTTAAATAATGGGTTAATATTTTATTGTTATATATCAAGGATTACATTATATCAATGATTAATATTTTTAATAGCAATGTTATTATTGTTGAGACGTGTAGTGTGTAGTTCGCAACTGGATCATAACTGGGCGTGGTTGAGATACTGGTGGCAAGCTGCAAGTTGGAGAAATTACAAATTCATTGACACACTCATAAACACCACACCCGTACAATTAACGATGGAGAATATTTAACACATTCAAAGAGATATAATTATATATTAGTGGGAGGCTTCCACTTCTAAGCCGAAAACCCGATACACAGGTAAACGCGGATGCGCGAAATATACTTCATCTTCGGGTGAGAGTCTGACCATTTCTTCCGAACGCCACAGGGGCAGTTCTCACCAATGCGTAGGAGGAAGCATGGTTACAGATGTAATATTTTTAAGAATATTAAAATTTTAAATTTATCTGTATCAAAACACAGAAAGATAAATTACATTAGAAAACTTCAAAATTGAACCATCAGATAATAAAAGAAAATATAATCATCAGACTTAAATAATAAACTAAAAGACAACTAGACAATAAACTAAAAAGTATAATTGGCTTACAGAAAAAATACAAAAACGCATATTTTCCTACATACTTTATACATAAACAATATCATAAATGATAAGCATTTTGAGAGTATTTATGCTTAGAATTATGAAGCATTATCAATTATACAAGTTGTTTCAGTAGTTATTGGCAATTCATTTGAGCTAATTGCGAAATAGTTGAAATGTGATTTAATAATCACGTTAAAATTTCGGACACTCAATCGAATTCTCTCCGTTAACAATGAGTAATCATCTCGCTAATGAATTGCTCTCGCGTACTAAATTTAGACAATCAACTCAGAAACAGATGTCCTTCACATTTCAGGTGTTTTCTAATTAATAAACACACGAATATGAACTATATTTGTTTCAGTTTTAATTACTGGCAAAACTTTCTGCTATTTCTCTTCTATCTGAATTAAACTTTTCTAATGCAATTGTTTGAAATTGGCTTAGTTTCTAAATAATTAAATTCATATTCAATTTAATTCACATTAAATGCCATCAATGAAACTAACTAACTAATTGGGGGCCTGATGGCCGAGGGACTAGCGTTCGATGCCACAGGTTTCGGGTTCGAGTCCGAAAAAATTATTGATTCTGTGGTTCGTTTTTTCACATAAAATACCAAAAATATACATTTAATTTTTAAGTAATATATATTTATACTATTTCACAATTTTAATATGAAATAGAATTTCCTTATTAAAATATCTTAATCATTAGATAAATATTATGAATTTCAAACCAAATCAGGCTTTGTTGTTTTCAGATTTATTAAATGTATCGAAAACAATTAAGAAAATTTAGAGCAGCTTTTAAAAGTGAATTTTAGGTTTAAAATATTTTGTAAAAAAAATTTTTATAATGTTTTCATTAATTCTGGTTCTTGATGTCACAGGTTTCGGTTTCGAGTCCCGGCGGTATCATGGATGTTTGTAGTGGTTCGGAATCCACTTTAAACCGTTGGTCCTGGTCTAATATGACTGTAAAGCGTATAGGACTGACAATCATGTTCCGTAAAAGAAAACATCTCCTGTCTAGAAATCTGCCAGTAGGCAGACGTCCTAGGCCCACCATGGGGCTGTTGCCTTAATGATGAGAATGATGATGAACTGACTTCCTAGCACTATAGTTCACGTTGGACAATGGCCGTCTGCCTACTACTATTACACACCACACCACATCACTTTGCCTTAGAACTGAGTTGCCCTTTTATAGTTTAGGAATGATGTGAGAAGAAGTCTGATTAGGCTCTGTGACGTTCTACGATCATAGGAGACCGGGACCTACGTCTTAAAGTGGATTCCGAACCACTACAAACATCCATGGCACCGTCGGGATTCGAACCATCAGGCCCGGTCGTCTGCCTACTGACAGACTCCAGTGTACGGTTCTCAGCCCTACACCTAATTCTCTACAGTCATATTAGACCAGGACCTATGGTTTAAAATGGATACCAAACCATTACAAACATCCATGCCACCGACGGGACTCGAACACAAAATCTGTGACACCAAGCTCCAGAATTAATAAAAACACTATAAAAAATTTTTTTACAAAATATTTTAAATCTGAAATTCACTCCTAATGCTACTGTAAGTTTTTTTATTTATTTTCTATAAATTTGATAATTTTAAAAACAACAAAACCTGATTTGGTGTGAAACTCAATTATTCGACAAATATTATTATTAATTAACTTATTTCAATGAAAGAAATTCTATTTCATATCAAAATTGTGATTTATTTTAAATATATTACTAAAAAAAAAATTATTATATGTATAATTTTTTGGTATTTTTATCTGAACAAACGAACCTTAGATCAATAATTTTAATTAATAATTGTTTAAAAGAATAATTTATTCTAGAATGCATAATGAAAAAAATATAAAAGAACTTTAACCTGATGCAAAATGTTTAAATCTTTAATATCGTCGTATTTTATACAAAAGATATTTAAAGAAATACCTCTGAAAAAAAAAGTTATTGTTATTTTAGCTATATCTTGCTGCTTTTTTTTAACTTTATTAAAATATTAATTAATTAATTTTAGGAAATTATTATTAATTGGAATTAAGGAAGATAAATTTTTAACATTTTAATCTATTAGCTATCGTTATAATAAATTTAACAAAAAATAATTAAAGGGTGAAAAATTATTTTTATCGTATTTTGAGAAAGAATTATTATATATTTTTTTATTCTTATAATGTGAACATAGGAACTATTCTAGAGAAATAAAATATATTTGAAAGTTTCCGATGGAAAAATAATTAAAAAAATCTTTTTTTTTTTTTTTGTGTGTGATTATAATCTAAAAAACAAAGAAGGTAATATTTGTCGAATAATTTTCAATTAAAATGAAAAAAGTAATATATAACTAGAATTGAAAAGTATCAAAAGGACGTATTAGAATCCTTAACTATTCTAGCAATGTTTGGCAGTATTTTTAATGCGTCTACCCCTATTTATTGAGTCAAAACATTTTAAGATTGTTTCTCTTTAATCATAGTTTCTCTTTGTAGAAACAAAAAGGTATTTCAATGAATTAAAATAGAAATAGTTGTGCAAAAAATATTTTTATTTTGCCAGATGGTGTGGTATTTCTCAGAAAAATTAAATCCAAGCAAAAAGAATTCTGAAATACAAAAAAAAAGATTTTTTTTTTTTTCACAACGCAGAGAAAAATTAAATAGAAAATATGCAATGTTAAAAGAAATGCATATTTTTCCAGATTTATCTAAGGTAAAAAAAAAAAGAATTATTTTTATTATTTATTATTTTATTAGCAGATGCGGCCATGGTATATACATCACCATATTTAGAATAGATAGTACTTTGACACAGATGACGATTCGTTTATTTCAATTCCTTCTATTAGCTCACAGTCTCCTATATATATATAATCTTGTTCAAATTTTCAATTGTTCATAGAATACTTTTTATTCATCCACTCAAGTTCAAATACATTTTTTTTAACTTATAGTGGATGACAATTGATGTTAATACATTTTTCAAATATTAATTCAGTAATTAAATTAATTAATTAATTAATTTTTTAGATCTAAATTGCATGTATCTACCAATAGATGGCGCCTGATAAACTTAAAAAAAAAAAATGAATGAAAACTATTTATAAAGGACTTTCTGCAATAGAGTGAAAAAAAAAAAGTAGGAATTGAATTACATTTTTTTTTATATATTACTTGTTTTTACATGCACATAAGTTCGACATTAACACCACAATGAACTATAAAAATTATTAAAAACACATGTAACATATTTAACGATATACATAGGATTCCACTAAATGAATTTGGGATGAGAGATTGTTATTATGCGCCAGTAGCGCCTTGCGTCCCCTTGGGTAGGAGGTTTGATGCCAACGGAACTTTTCGCCGGGACGCCGCAAGGGGCGCTCTTGCAGTGCGTAGGAGGAACCCGGTTACAGGTGGAACCAAGGTCACAACATGCAATTTTTAAAAAATTGCAATTGTGCAATTGTCAAAAATAAAGTAAATTGACAGCGAATTTCATTTTTTTCTAGATCCGAACATGGCAGTCAAGGTTCGAGAGCTGGTTTGGGGAAGTTGGCGAGGTTTCTGACATCCAGAGATAAATCTGTGGCCAGCGATAGACCTGCGAGTCATGGATCAGATTCCTCTCTTGCACCAGATATGTGAGTCTGAAATCAATCATTTGATATGGCATATTTTAATAAATGGTATTTTTTTTCAAATTGTATTGATTACCTAAAACATTGATATCTCTTATGCGTTAGAAAGATGAAAGTTTGCAAAGTCAGTCAGATATTAGTGTTAAGTTCTGAATCCTGTGATCTTTATTAATTAAACAACAAATTATAGCTTCGCGACACGATAAAAGATAAATATTTATAATAGTTTAGCATTTGCCAAAATGTTTTTTATCGGAAAAAGACTATAGAAGAAAAAATCTCGTCATCTGTTTATGATATGCTATATCTAGTACGCATTAAAGATGATTGTAAACTGGTGAAACATTTAGATACTGACAAGGTGTTGATCGGCTAAAAGTCATTAAAGCAGAATTAAGTGGAAGATTTTAAAGGTTTATTTGTACGAATACATATAATAAAAATGGCTATCATTTTCAGTACTTCTTTATTTGTACTACGGATTCTTACAAACCAAAGCCATCTCAACAGGCTTCCTCCAACAGATCCGAGGCAATGGTGGGCGAGTGGTTAAACCCAACACAATTATGACCATGATATATATTCCCAGATTACACCCAAAACTCCACTTATGCTAAAAAACGTCCAAGATCCATTTTTAATCAAGATTTTCTCTCGTTTCCGGTCGCGAAACGTATTCACATCGATCCCGGATAATAAATTTTTTCTAAGTCACAATTTTCGCACCGACTGGGTATTTTTACTCACTCATTTTTAACATCCAACCCAGAACACGCTATTTTCTTTCGCCCGCCAACCACAGAAGAGCGCTAACTTACCGTGAAACCAGCAGAACAACCGCCTTTGTTTACGTGATGTAGACTCTGCCCTCTCTTTCCTTTCTTCTTTTTAAGGAATGGTACTGTATAGGCTTATTAATTAAAATTCATTCAGTAAATTTTTTAAAATCTTAAAAATTTTTACACTTTAATTTAATTCTTAATTATGTAATAGTATTTTTACTAACAGTAATTTCTCTTTTTATACAGAGCATGGGCTCTTTTTAATGTTCTTTCATTTTTTTAAACTGGTAATAATTATTAATTATGATTTTAAAATTCTACGGAGGTACAGGGAGAACCCTAAGCACTCAATTATACACAAGCCTTTTTACTTTACTTTACTCCAACAGATCCGATCAGAAGCCACAGTCGGCCAACGATTGATTTTCAATGACTCGATATCTGTCTCTGCTCAGTCTATCCGTCTTGTACGGGGTCTACCTCTTTTCCTGGTACCCTCTACATTTGCAAAAGTCACCATTTTAACAGGACTCATATTATCACATCTAAAAATAGGGTCAAGCCATCTGATGTGAAAAGATTTGATGACTCTTGTAATATTAAGTTGCTTATATTTATTATAGATTTGATGGTTAAACAAATTTCCATCTATCATGTTCGATCTGTTCTTTCTATCATTCTCTCTAATTGGACCAAAACTTTTTTCAAAATATTTTTTTTCAAAAATTAAAAGTCTGTCTTCATCCGCCTTTAATAATGGTCAGTATACACTGCCATACAATAAGATGGTCTGATGAGAGTTGTATAAAGATTAATTTTTGTCTTGAGATTTAAGAGTTTCGGACTTTAATAAATTGTTTAAACAATGGTAACACCTATTAGGGCTTCGATAGCCTAGTGTCAATTTCAAGTTTAACATTATTATCAACTGAAAGGATAGTATTGAGATACGTTAACTGGTCTAAGCTCTTGAACATATCAGATTTTACCTACAGTGGAAGGGAAACCTATGTTCGACTTGCTATGGCTATAAATTTTGTTTTCCCCTCATTAATAATTAATCCAATGTTTCTGGCTGCAGACTCAAGTGAAATCATAATCAATACACCAAGTAGTAAATATAGCTTCAGAAATCCCAATTTATCATGCATTGTTGTATTTGGAATTGTGTTCCCATGCTACAGTGTTAACGAGATGAGTATGATGAGACAGATCTATTACTTGAATCCTAAGCTGCTTTTTAATCCAATTTTATTAATTGTCATTCATCGGTACAAATAAAAATAATGAGCTCTTAGTTAAGCCCACTAGACCACTGAAGAGTCGAAGAGGGTCTTTTGGACGAGTGGTCCTAATTAGGCTTTACATCAAGTGCAAAGTTTTCATTGGAACAACGTATTAGAGTAGCACCGAGTACAACGAGCATTGACATCACAACAAATGAATTAGCAGGAACACAGCCAATCTTTCTTTTCAATCTTAGTCTGATTTGGAACTAGCATACTATGACGCCTAGTTGATGATATATGTGCTGCTTTTTAAGCTCTTTCACTCTCTTGAGGAAGACCAATGCTAATTGACAAGTAGTTTTAATTTTTGACTGATCTGCTTGTATGGAAAATAAAATAGATTTTTACCAGTAAATCTGGAAATCATATACTCTTAATGATTCCACGCTCATTTTATTAGACATTTCTAAAAAGCTAATATATATTACATTGTTAAGACCAAACAATATTTTTTTTCATTAAAAATTACTATATTATTTTGAATTCTTTTTTAAGAAAATTGATTCAAAATTTGATAAAAAGTGCACAATTTGTTGGGTATCAAGACTTGCTTGCTTGATTTTGCTTGGGTGTCAAGACATTAATATAAACTACTGATAATAATTAATAAGCGTGTAAGAATTAATATAAACTCATAATTTTCCAAAATAGGAAATTTATTTGACGATAGTATCATCAGAAAATAAGCATATAATTATATAAAAAAACCACAGAAATTTTCTACAAAACCATTCTTAATTTCCTCTGTTTATAGGGTCCAGAAAAATTGAAAGCAATATATTCTATCAGTTCACAAACATGTGCATCAATTCTGATCAAAAAGTTACATAATTTGAAGCATGTTCTTTGGAGATTTGAATTATGCATCAATTTTAATAGTTGAACATAAATACTCAAAAAGTATGCACTTGTCTGAATGAAGAATTAGAAAACAATAATTTATCCTCCGGATATGCATCTGAAGGTTGCATTGTAGATCAAATTATAAATTTGTTATTTTCAATGAATAAATAATAGTTTTAATGGCTTTGACCAAAAATGCAATTTCAAGTTTGTTGGAAATTATATTAACCTCATAGAAAATATTCTAACTCATATTACATTCATATTTAGAATTAAATATGCTGATCTGTACACTTCAAATAATGTCACGGATAAATGAAGCTTTGCTATCATAATATTTTCATTAAATATCATCAACATTTACAATTTATAGGACAGAATCCGATAAATTATTCCTTTGTTGAATGTATGTTTATTCAAATGTTATCTGTTTCGAAATTTCTGCAATCGACTCGTTCTAGAGTTGCTCCCGAATATAATAAGCTACACTTTGAGTTCTCATTTAAATTTTAGAAAAGCCTTCTTAACCTAATTAGCGGAATAATTAGCATCATATAAAGCTTGTCCCTTAACTGCTGAGATCAATGAACTAGGGAATAAATGGAATGATTTCAAAAAGATCGTTCGGAAACACTACGTAAAAAAGTAGAAGGACACTTGATTTTGTAACAATAACCGAAAAATATTTATTTTTACTAAAATTTTTTATTAGAAACATTTTACAAATATTTTAAAAATACAATTTTAACATCAGAATTATGATATTCAAACATAAAATATTAATGGCAACAAAAATAGTTTCTCTTTTTTTGAAACTTTGTAAAAAAAGTAGAAGGACAGCATTATAATGAATGAAAAAATAGTGATTTTAATAAGGAATGTTCTTCCCATTGGCCTTTATAACTTCAAATATTCTGTTTGGAAGTGAATTGTATAGAGATTGAACTTCTGTTTGACAAAAATTGTCCCACGAGTCATTCAATGCTTCTCGAAGCTGAGTTAGCGAATCAAATTGCCTTCCATCAGCATAAACTCGACGAACTAGCATTGCCCAGATGTTTTCCACTATATTAAGGTCAGGACTTTTGGCTGGCCATGGTAAAACATCCACATTATTTGTTAGGAACCAATTTTTGACTCCAGTCGCGGTGTGAATGGAAGCTCCGTCTTGCTGAAACTTCCACTCTTCACCCCCAAGTCAGAGCCATAAGGAAGAAGCTCGGAATTCAGCACTTGAATGTAGTCTGTATGTTTTTGCCTACCATTTAAGAAAACCAGACTTGTCCTTCCTCCGTATCCAACAGCCAACCAAACCATTAAACTCCCTCCTCCCATTTGTCGTGTTGAATAGTATTCGTCTTCATTCCCCAGACAATGCCAGTAGTGCTGATATCCGTCTGGACCGTCTAAGTTAAATTTCTTTTCATCGGAAAATATCACAGAAGTCCATTCTGTAGTCCAGGACATGTGCTCCTTAGCCCACGCTAAACGGTTATCAATGTGAGCTTGTGTCCACTTAGGATGATGTTTCCGTTTTTGAAAATGAATTTTTAGATCTTTTTAATATAGTTGTAAACTGTTTGTTTCGTCACATGATTAAGTCCTGCTTGATTTCTTGCCTTTGAAACACTTCCTTTGTTCTTCTTAAGCACACGAACAAGTTTTCTTTCATCACGTGGTGTTAACTTTTTCGGTCTACCAGTCTTCTTTTTTTCTTTCCATTTTTATAAGGATTTCTGATAAAGTTTGAAACTGTATTGGGGCTCACCTGCAACAATCGAGCAATCTCTCTGACACCTTTACCATCATTTTGATATGCGGAAATTTGGCCTTTTTGAAAATCGTTCAAAGGTATTCCTTTAGGCATTTCTGAGAACGGAGAAACAGCGTAACTTTTAAACAAATTAGATTTTTTTTGACAGAAAAGGATAAAACAAAGTACAAAATCACTATTTAACTAAAGAACAACTCACTAAATTAAATATATTAGCAAGTGTCCTTCTACTTTTTTACGCATCGGAAATTATATATACTAATTTTATTATTAATATTAGTGGTAGATGTTTAATTTTTGCCTAAAATGAAAAAAGGGTCATTAAACTAAATCTGCATAAATATCTGGTAGTTAGGAGAAAATAAGAGATATTAATTGGCAAAAAAAAACACTGTCCTTCTATTTTTTTTACGGTTCGTTGACTCTCTTTTCAATAACGATTATTCCAAATTAAGACAATTGTTCTAAAGGGTAATAAACAATAATTATTACTTTAAGAGTAATTATTATTTATAATAAATTATTCTAATTTTATGTAAACATTACAGATTTAGTAATTAATAATAAACTATTTACGTCTTTTGTGAATTAAATAATTCGAGTTATTTTAACAGCTCATTTATTCTCGAATTATTAAAGCCCTCAAGTTCTAATCACCGTATGAACATTCTTAGCTACATATTTCGTGTGCTGAAATTTTTAATTTGATTTTGTAATTTTTATATACATTGATCAAAACTTTTTCAGAATAGAACATTTTGAAAAGGCTTAAAAAAAGCGTTGAGATATCAATTTAAAATTAAATTTTAATTTTTTAAAAGTAAACACGTACGTAATTTTCGGCAAACATAAGCGTAATTTTCTGTCAGCTGGAACATTGACTGTTGCTGAAAGATTTAGATTAACATAATTGCTTGTTTGAATATTCTTATTTTGGAACATGTATTATATATATTACATGAAATTATATATATTTTTGGAACATGAATTATATGAATTATAGCAATCCAACTGCTTAAATTTTATTCAATTATCAGACAGCTAAAACATTGAACTGTTGCTGAAAGATTTAGATTAACACAATTAGAAAATTCCTATTTTGGGACATGAATTATGAAAGTCTGTATAGCAATTCAACTGATATATTTTACATTTTAATGATATGCACTGACTTCATATTTAAATAAATTTTAACATTCCAGCGCTTCTTTGCGAAAAAGCTAACAGCATTGATAGCTTACCTTGAATCTTCGAGTTCTGGCTTTAACTTGGACATCAGCGCTCAGAACGGCGGGGTGTCTCCGGCCACTCCAGGATCCAGCGGCAAAGACTCTTTCCAGCCTCTCCAAGCGTTCCATGAAGTTGGAATCTCATAAAAATGGCTTCTCCACTTCTCCGACAGTCAGCAAACATTCCAAAGGTAAGTGGCCACAGCATGATACATTGATGATATCTTCTGTATCATGATGTTTCAGTATGGTGATATCTTCTGTATCAAGATGTTTTAGTATGATATCTTCTGTATCATGATGTTTTAGTATGATATCTTCTGCATTATGGTGTTTCAGTATGATGATATCTTCTGTATCATGATGTTTCAGTATGACAATATCTTCTGTATCGCGATGTTTCCGTATGATATTTTCTGTATCAGGATGTTTCAATATGATGATATCTTCTGTATTTCCACCAAATTTGGTTACTAATGATATCCTCGTCTGACAGGAGAAGATATATGAGGATTGATTTGCTCTATAAATCTCGGCCTTTGTTTGCCACCACTGCATCATCATGGCGACGTTCTTTCAAAATATTAAGCCATTGTTGTTTTTTTAAAATTCTTGGCAATTTTAACAGATGTTATTTGCAACTGGCAGATGTTAGAATAGTATATCTGTAGCAGATTCAAAGTTAACAAGGTGCAGAGAGACTTCCTACACTCCACAAACAATTTGCTTCTTCACCATCTAAAAGAACAGTGTGTCCAGTAAAATATTTTCACTTTATTGACATTTCAGACAATTCCTTTCTGGTTAATTTTTTGGTACTTTTCAAAGAATAGATTTCCAACACTGCGTTAAAGTTTTACGTTTCATGTAATTTTGATAACTATCTCAACCTAAACGTTTCATGAAAAAATATTTCTAGAGTTTAGAAAAGGCTTCTTTAAAAAACTTATTTATAATTCTAAACAGTAAAAAGTTTTTATGGGTATTATTGACATTTAGACAATTAATTATGGCATGTTTCTTATTTTGTGTAATTCATAATCATGAAAGAATAGATTGTGAACACTGCGTTAAAGCCTTTTTTCCGTTTTATGTAATTTTTCATTAAAAATTAGTCTCAACCTAATTGGCACCGCCGTTTAAATAGAAAAAAAAATATTTCCCAAAGTTTAAAAAAGGCTTCTTTATAAATATTTATAATTCTTAACATTTAAAATGTTTTTATGGGTATTCTTGAAATAAACAATATAATTATATATTGACAATTTAAAATCTTTAGTTCATACTATTTTTAAATTTTTTTAATCTCATAGAACTTACATTGACATAATAAGATAGCTATGATTCATCTGGTTCATTGTCTTTTATTAATAAAATAAATTATGGTAAATTTCCATTTTTTCTGTAACACTGAACAAATTTAATACCATAGCTGAATTAAATGAAGAGATATTATATCATATAGGTATATATATTTATACATATAGTAATGACAATTTTTAAAAAACTACTTGATAGCTCTAATAGTTCAAACTTCCTTAAATTCAAACTCAAAGAAGCTAATTACATTAAATTATGTGTCCATAGTTGTTAAAGTTACTTCAACAAAAGCACACAAAGCATTTACTACACCAGAATGCAGAGAAGGGAATGTGGGACCACTTTTTTTTTTAACATCATTAGAAGGGCTTTTTCGACTTTCATATTTCCAAGATGATAGGGTGACAGTGTAGTGGTGCATCGATTAGATTTTCCTTCTTTTTTTTTTAGACTTGATGTTTCCAGTGAATTTTTCTAATGGACGACAAAAACTCTTCCCCCGAGATTGCGCCTAATGGTGTTTTTTTTTCAGGAAAGTTAAAAAAAAAGTTTATAAGAGTTTATATCAAGTACTTCGGGATTTTTTTTTTTTTCTAATCTTTGAGAGGTTCCGAGGAGATACGTCTTTTGGACCAAAACAGTATAATACATGAAAAAGTCGCTTACCTACAGACCTAAAATTCTATCCTCGTTAATAAAAAGAATGTTTATTTCAAATAAATGGATGTTGGTAAATTGTTTACATCGAATCAATCAAGTTCATGAAAAAAAAAGATATTATTGGTAGACACTTAATAATATGTTGCTTGATGGCCGATTGTCTAGAGCAGAGGTGGCTAACCCGTGGCCAATGAGATTTATGACACTTTTTCAAAATATATTTATTTTATAATGGACCAAAGTAGTGGAAACCAATGTATTAAAAAAATACATTATGTATGCATCCATATATTCAAAAATTAACTGTCGAAATCATGAGAAAACAGTAACTTTAATTTTTATTATTTTAAAATCAAAGTTGCGCCAATGAAGAAGAGACTTAAACAAAACAACTTATACAAAACTTATACAAAACTTATACAAAAAAAAAAAATTATATATATAATATTATTTTGAATTGGATTTTTATAAATCATAAGTGATTATGTGTACAATTAGTACTTTTGAATATAAAAATTTGATATAAAATCTTAAATTTGTAATCATACTTTTCATTTGTACCTTTTAAATGGGAAATAATAAAAAATAACTGAATTTTAATAAATAAGTTTTTTAACCTTTTCAAACTCAATATATCAGTATGGATTTTTATTTATTTTCAATCCATTATGCCCTTAAGCACGCCTTATAAGCTAAATTTATTCATTTCATAAACCTTTGTCAAATTACTTTCTTGATACTATCATTAAGTGAGCAATAAAAAAAAAGTAGTTTGTTTTAATTTAAACAATACTTTAATGCTCTCTATCGATAAATTATAATGTACGAGATACATTTCCACACTTTATATAGATGTTAACATCGGCTATTGCACGTAGTACAATTTTATCTTATTCGCATGCTATACACGCTAAGTCATCAGTTCAATATCGTCAGCTTAGAGTGGCAGCGAGTTGCAATGATTGCAGTTACACCAAAATGATTGCAAAGTTGAGATGAGAGGATTCGCTTTCTTGCAGCCGAAATTAATCTAGAATTTCATCATCTTCGTCGTCTCCCTCCTTCATCTCAAGACCTTTGCATCCAGTGATTTTTTATGGTTTTTTTCATGGATTTGCTTGAGAACTTATTGACTGCTGTGGAATATTAAAATCATCAATACAGAAATTATCGAAATCACAGACAGTGAAATTCTATGCATTGGTCTTATTCTGTAGAAAACCTATTCCATATTAACTAAAATACTTACAAGGAAATGAGGAATATATATATATTCTAATGTTGAGGCCTGAATGGCCGTGGGGCCAGCGCTCTGGCGCTCGGTACCCCAGGTTTCGGGTTCGAGTCCCGGCGGTGCCATGGCTGTTTGTAGTGGTTCGGTATCCACTTTAAACCGTAGGTCCCGGTTTAATAGGATAGTAAAGTGTTGCGGGGGCATTGTTACTCCACGTCCGTGGCTTATCTTCAAGTGACACGCGCCCCCTGGGTAATGCAAAGTGTGTAACGTCAGTGCAGCGCTTGCCTTAAGACATCCAAGACCAAGCTGTCTAAGTTTTTGCCAGCTGCATTGGGGGTAAAAAACATTTCTAATGCAGCTGGCAATTGTAACTGGCTTTTCTCAAGCTGTTACAGTTTATTTTATTGAGCCCATCCCAAGAAAAATCCTGATATAGCTGTATGCATGTTAAATATGACGTCCGAATTCTCCGACATGATAATAATTTTTGGATATTTCGGATAAAATGAACATGTCCCTTTTATTACTGGTATGTTTCTAAATCAATACTTTATTTAATATTCAATCTACAGCTTAAACCGAATTTCATAAAGCTAATCTTCCTTAATTCACGCAAAATTACTTTTTACATTATTATTAAATTATTCATGGAAAAACAAAATATTGTCTTTTCATTTCATCACCTTTATTTTCTATTTTTGTAAACACTGGTGTAATATTTTTTATGCTATGCTGAAAATGGCAAAACAAAACAAAACGGTGATTCCTTTTTTTTTTTTTCTTTCATCAAAATATTTAATAGAAGATATTATTTGTGTTCTCTTTATTAAAAAACAACACTTACGTCCACCCCAAAAATAAAATAAAATAAAATTCATCTCTATAGAATAATAAAAAAATCATGAAAACATATAACAACACAAAAAAAAACATTTTTTTTTTTTTTGCGCCATTTAATAAAAATATAAAAGCGTTTTTAAGGAATCTTAAGTGCCATAAATTCTTTAGTGCCAGCTTTCAATATTTGGCGTCTAGTGTTATTCAAATTAATAATTGGAAATAAGAAAAAGGCACTACTTATTCTTAAATCAACAAAAAACACAGCAGAAACTTGTATTGGTATTTTTTTTACTTTTTTAAAAGCCTTATTTTATTAAAGATTTCTTTAAATATTTGTATACGAAGTGTATACAAAGTGTGTGAAATATATTGACCACTAAAGTAGTTGTACTGAAATGTTATATTCAATAAAACAAATGTAATTTTTCAAAACAAACAATATAAGAAAGCTGCTTTTTTTCTTGTTTTGAAACTGTGAAACACGTAATATATAAAAAAATTTCAAAGCAAAAGACTCGGCTGGTTAAAAATATGAAAAAAAGAAAAAGAAATAAAATTTCAACCACATATTCATCATTTCGGGCCTGATGGCTAGCTCTCTGGCGCTCGGTACCAAAGGTTTTGGGTTCGAGTCCTGGCGGTGCCATGGATGTTTATAGTAGTTTGGAATCCACTTTAAATCGTAGGTCATAATCTTTTATATGTTACAACAATGATCGGTCTAACAATAATGATCTGGATGTACATCAATGATCAGTGGGTCTAATATGATCGTAGAGCGTTATGGGGTAGTGTTACTCCGCGTCCGTAGCTTATCTTCAAGCTACACGCACCTCTTGTGTAGTGCTAAGTAAGTAACGTCGGAGTCGGAGTAATGAGTCGTCTAAGCTCTTTCCTTAAGGCAGCGCGGGATGGATACCTCATAAGTAGTCTACTCATGTATGAAGGGATGGGGTGGAAGCTTCTGTTGTGACAAAACACCCGTAGGTAGAAGTCTGACTTGGCTCCGAGTCGCTGAAGGAGGACTAGTGCCTTCAGGGAGGACTTTTAAGGTGGAACTACCCTGCACTTGTATGGGAGGGAAACCCGGAAAACTCTCACCAGGTAGTCCGACTAACGAGGCAAGATGCTGAACATCACAAATGCCATCGAGTCTTCTCTTTTTGAAACAGTATCTACAGTAAAAACTGCCAGTGGATTGTACCTCAGCCGTAATGCTTATCACCGCCTCATGTTCCACTTAGCCACGAATCGGGCAATTTTTATCATTGTTTCATAATGCAACATCACTTCATCTTAGCTTTTAAGAATTTGACCTAAAATATCTTTAAAATCTATTACTTATGATCATAATTAGTTTTTGATAAAGTTTTAATAGTTTTATAATGCATCATTAGAGACAAAGTGGCTGCTTGATTCTTGGAACTGTTAGATCTCGGTTTGAAACCCGATAATTGAAGGCGAACAAAAATTTCTTATATTTGCGCTGGATATGGACATGATAAAGCCATGGGCTAGAGAGCCTTTGTATTGCATTAGAAGATTAGGGGAATATAGTGAAAACATCCCACATGCTGTATTCTACTAAGAACGCTGTAATTTGTGATGGCAAAATATGTTACAGTGCAGCAGGACTTCCAGGATCTATCTTTGATAATGTTAAATATGCTGGAATTTTAATGACGAAAGACCTGCATTTAAAAACAGCAACATAACGCATGATTACATGGAGTTTCAATTATCTATATCTAAATTATCCGTATAAGTAATAATTAATTTACTACAAAGATTAACTTATTGTAACATCTTTAAAATAATATTAAAAAAAACCTAGTAAGAAAAAGTTGTCTGGTAAAAACAAATATTTTTTTCTAGTATTTGCAGACGGGGGGGAAGCAAACAATGCAACAACTAAATAGATTCCATCCTTCCCAAAAATCCAATCTGTCTCTCTGAATAAAAGACAATATGTCCACTTGTGTGAGAAGTGAGCGAAAACACTCGCAGGCGTAATCTCTTTTTCGGAAATAACCTTCTTAACTCCAGGCTGGCATAAAAGGTTCTGGGTCCAAGAGAGCTTCGGTGATTGCATCCGAAAATCCTACCATTCCGTTCGTCAGATGAAACAGGGAAAAAAAAGAGAGAACTCTTAATACAGTATTTCACAGGAACAAATTGTGTATTTTTGTTATTGATTTTAGCATTAAATATATATACAGGTGGTTATCAAAATAATACGCCTGTAAATAAAAGTGACGTTTAAGAATGCTCTTCGTAAGCGTTAAAATGTAATCTTAGCTATCAGGCTTTTTTTCATAAATAAAATTATGTATCATGGTAGTATAAGGTGGCTTTAGGGAAGTTGTATACGCCTAGGATTTTTATTAAAAACTTAAAATGTCAGATCTCACAGACTTTTACGGAGGCCAAATTGCAGGAAGGCAACTTTGATCAGACATCCCAGCTTTTAAGCGTTTTCTAGAGGTACGGTATCTTAAGCCATGGCAGTGTATACACAGCGCGGCAAGACAAGCATGGCAAAGCAAAATAGTAGACGGAAGGAGACACTGAGTGAAAGAGACCGGGTATTGAAACATATTGTAATGTCTGGAAAAAAAAACTGCAGCCAAAGTGACCGCAGAGCTCAATCAGCATCTGGATTCTCCAATGCCAATCATTTCAGTTAGAAGGCACCTTCATAAACAGAACGCTTATGGCTGAGCAGCAATTCCCAACATATTTGTTAAATCTGTTAATGCCAAACGTCGTCTACAGTGGTGCCACAACCGCAAAACTTGGTCTATTGATAAGTGGAACGCAATTATATGGTCCGATGAATCATCTTTCACACTTTTCCTCAAAATAGGACAACTACAAATTTGGAAGACACCTGTACAAGCGCATGATCGTGATTGTCTCTTCCAACTGTCAAACATGGAGGCAGAACTGTCATAGTATGGAAAGCCATATCGTGGTTTTCTGCTGGCTTATTTCAAAACCCTAAAAGAAAGGATCACTGGTGAAAAGTATAGAGAAGTTTTAGCTGACCAGGATGACTATGATGCAAATTTTGAAATTTTTGAGGGTGATAATGCTCCTATTCATGCAGTGGGACCTGTGTAATCATGGTCTGATGAACACGAGGAGAAAGTGAACCATCTATCTTGACCCGCACAGCTTACAAACCTCAATATCGTTGAACCGTTATGGTATATTTTAGAGCGATCAATCCTAAATCGATATCCTCCTCCGGCATCTCCCCACGAACTTTCATACTATCTCCATTAACAATGGTTCAATATTCCTCTAAACTCTATTCAGCACTTTTATGATTCGATTCACAGGCGAATTCAAGCTGTATTACATACCAAAGGCGGTTCTATGCCATATTAGTAAAGGATTTCATATAACTCTAGGGTGTTTCCCTTATTTTGATAACCACCTGTACATCTTACAGTTTTAAAGTTAAATTCTTATAACAATCGAATGTATTACTCTGTAGGGGAAAATAGAGTAACTCAAATTAGAAAGTCGTATTTCAGATGTATACAGTTAATCAGTCACTCATCCAGGCTTTTTCTTAGGATGGTCTCAATAAAATAAACTGCAAACCGTTTGAAAACGCTCAATAGGTCAGACTAAACTATCAATGACAGGAAATATATATTTAAATTCGAAATACCAATTTTACACACAAATACTATGGGGTTTTGAATATTCCAATTGATACAAGCAGTTTTTTTTTTTTTTTTTGTTTTTTTTTTTTTTTTTTTTTTTTTGGCAAAAACGTTGAAAATTATTTATTAAGACTGTATCACCGTTATCAATTCTTTATGTTAATAAAGCACGAAAATAAATTTCAGTTGATGAATTTTTTTATTGAAAATTCTTCAAACTCTATGTGCTCTTAAAGCAATAATACACGATCACAAAGAATAATTGTCTTATTGATTGGAACAAGTTTCTTTCTGTTTTCGGTACCTTGAGAAATACCACTATAATTTTTTGTAGCAACACATCTACAATTAATACCAACTACATCTACAATTTTTGTCCCCAACTTAGCACAATTTCAAAATTTTTATTTATTGTTAGAAAATTAGATCTAGCTACATTTGAGGTTGCCGTATTTCATTTATCGATGCAATTCTTTAATTCCAGATGCAACAAATTTTATTTTGGCAAACAAAAAGTTTAGATAAACAATTATTCATTCTATTAATGTATCCATAATAATAATAAAACTCTAAACTTACATATAAACTATTCTTTTCTGTTTGCACTTTCCAATTTCTTTCAAATTCAAATAGACATCTTTGTAATTTCATTGAATTGCAAAAGAAAACGTACACAATAATTCCATGTAACAGCTTTTACATTATTTAATCATGATCATCACTGGCGCAACAGCCCCAGGATGGGCCAAGGCCGTTTGCCTGCTGGCAGATTTCTAGACGTAGATGATTCTTTTTACGGGATAAGGTTATCAGCCCTACGCCCAAAGCTCTACGTTCATATTTGACCGCGACCTACGATTTAACGTGGATTCCGAATCACTACAAACACCCATGGTCCTGCTGGGACTCGAACCCGAAACCTGTAGCACCGAGGGCCAGAGCGCTATTCATTAGGCCATTCAGGCCCCACATCAGTTAATACCATCCTAAATTGCAATTTAGTACTAATTAATACATTCTAAATAATTTACCACATCTAAATAATAAGTATATGCGTTACACAATATTATTTGTATTGCTTTTAAATTTCGGTCGAATATAGGTACTATTTGCAGATTTAATATTTATCTTATTAAAACAGAATTGTATCTCTTTGCTCTACAGAATAAATAGAATATCGTGTTACCAGTACAATTCCAACTCTTAAATGGTATGCTGGAATTCTCAAAATGTAATACTTTTCACAAAAGAAGCTCTTTCACAATAGCATGGTGATATTCAAAAATCTGGAAAGAAAAGAAGGAAGAACAAACACTGCAGCCATAATGTTAGAAAATCGAGTTTCAAGTTTGCGGATGCTCTCGGAATAGAAAAGACGAATTTATTTTTCACCGTATATATTCTCGCTGGCTATCTTTTCTTTTTTTTTCTTATGGTAACAATTGATTATTTATGTTTTAATTTTTCTCGTAGACCAGTAGATTCTGAAATATATTTTCCTTATCGGCATTTTTTTTCGAAAAAATTGAGAAAATTCGCACTTTCTTTTACTGAAAGAGATTTTAAAATATTTGTGTTCTTTTATGTATCTATATCTATATTTTGTGTATCTATGTTGAAATTATGAAATCCTTTATAAAAATCAATCATAGTAATATATGCAAGTAAATTTGATGTAGAGGTCAATTTTTGTTGATAATTTGCTTACTTTCGAGCGTCTTAAATTAATACAAATTGTACATAACTTGTAAATAAAAGTTGTGCATGTTATATATTCCAGATACCGTCATCTGAAATTATACCAATTTTTAGTATAGTATTCTCTCACTACAAGCGTATGCTTTTGCTAGTATATGCTAGACTCACTGACAATTCACTCTTACTAGTAACTGCTTATTAAGATCTATCGGCGGATTTCATCCCTGCAAGTCAATTATAACTTACATCTTTTACGTTTATTTAGAAAAATAATGTTACCCAACAAAAAAACATGTATGAATATTTTTTGTTTAATTTTCCGTATTTCCCTTCTTATTTTATATTTTCTCCAATCTTTTATTTTCATTAAATAACCCCCACATTAATTTGAAGTCAATGATATTATATTTCTCTCTGGCGCTCGACGCCACAGGTTTTGTGTTCAAGTATCGGCGGTGCCATGAATGTTGCAATGTTGCAATGGTTCGGAATCCACATTAAACCGTAAATCTCGGTCTAAGGTGACTGTAGAGCGTTTGGCGTAAGGCGGTAGTTTTGTGTTCTTTTATGTACTTAAACCCTACCCGTAAAAAAAAAATCTCATGTTTAGAAATCTGCCATTGGACAGACTGCCTTTGTATTTATAAAATCTCCAAAGGGCTGTTGCGCCAATGAAGAAGATATTATATTTTTTTCCTTTTGAATATGTTATGAATATGTTCATTATTATGTTTAGGTATTTCTTTTTATGTTTCTTCTGATGAATCAAAAGTTTATGCGAATCAAAGTTTATGCGTCTACATCTCATTTTAGGCAATTTTTTTCCCCTCAAAAATACGATGCAGTAATAATTTATCCAAAAGCCAGGACAAACTTTAAAAATAAATAAAGATAGAAAGATACTGCTTGGATAGAAAGAATGGATATGAAACGGCATTTCAGAAAAAATATTACTACTGAAATTTGTATTTTATTTACCACCAGATTTTTGATGGCACTGACAATTCAACAGTTGGTGTTGACAATGGCATCTGTTGGTAAAAATGAACTATTCTTGCATCAATTTTTTATCACTTAGAAAAATACAGTTTCAATTTTCATTCTTTCTGCGAATGCGTCATCTTTTTAGTATGGTCCTTTTTTAAGTTATTATTTTTTAAAGTTTGTTCTGACGTTTGGATCGCCCTGTTTTTCTTATTAAACAATAATACCGCTGATAATAATGCTGTGAAAAAAATTTAATTAACTTCACTTAACAACAAGTAATAAAAAAAAAAGTTAAGTCAATTCCTACTTTCATTTATTATATTGCAGAAAGTCCTTTATAAATAAAGTTGAAATTTTCCTCTTAAATCTGGCGCTATCTATTGGTAGATAAATGCAACTTAAATCTAAAAGAACTAAAATTAATTAATTAACTTTAATTAATGAATTAATATTTGAAAAACTGCATTAACATTCAGTGTCATCCACTACAAGTTCAAAAAAATGTATTTGAACTTGAGTGGATGAATAAAAAAGTATTTTATGAACGATTAAAAATTTGAACATGATATATATAGGGAGAGTGTGAACTAATTGTAGGAATTGAAAAATGAACTATTCTAGCGTCAATTTTTATTATTTAGAAAAATATAGTTTCATTTTCCATCCTTTCTGTGAAAACGTCATCTTTTTTTATTGTGATTTATTTTGATTATTTTTTAAATTATTTTTTTTTTTTAAATTTGTTCTGACGTTTGTATCACTCTTCCTTTTATTAAAAAAATATTTCAAATAACTTGACTTTACAAAAAAAGGTTTTATAGTTACATATTTTTTAAATTAGAATTTTAAAATAAAATATATGAATATATTCATAGAAGGGATTTGAATTTCACCTGTAAAGAAAATTTTGAAATGAAGGGAAAAAAATTAATTCCTGGCATGTTTTAAGAAGTATAAATTTATATTTGTGACAACAAAGCATTTTCTTTCTTTTTTTTTTGCTGCATCTTCATTAAGTCAACGGTATTTAAATACATGTTCTTAATTAAAATTAATTACTGTATAATCATTTATCAGTTAATAGAATTAAGAAAATATTTCCTATGACTGGAATGATTCTACTTGAGGCACATTTTACTTTTCTTTTTGTTTCCTTTCTTGTCCACCATGATGAAGGCAGTCGATGGTGAAAAGCGCTAATTGGAAAATAATCCACGAAAGCTTATGGTTAATTGGTGTCGGGTAAATTGAAGTTTTTGTTTCTTCAGAATGCAGAAGACGATGCAAAGAAAACGTTTTTCAGAAACACAAGCTCCATTTACTTCAAATGAAAAATTTTTGCTTAATACTCTCTCTAAATTTTAATTAATTAAAATAAACGCGAGTTCCAGTTAAAATAGCCCTTTCATTTAAGCAACGTCATCAAAAGATCACGGCATAATGATGTCTGTAAAAGGATGGAAAAAATTTTTTAATTTATTTTAGAAAAATTGCGTATTGAATTTTTAATATTATTGGGTAATTAATTCTCAGGGAATTTTTAAAAAATAAGAATTTCGACGATAGCAGAGATTGCAGATTTGAATTTAGCAGAAGAAAGGACCTTCATGGATATCTGCTTCACATTTCTTTGTGATGTGAAAGAAAACTCGGAAAATTCCTATCAGGCATTGGGAATGTCCATGCGGGAAACAACAAACGCAGTCACAATCACTCCAGAGTTGCTACAGCAGAAACTGCAACGCACTCTGACAACTTCAATCCAACCCTCGTATGTACTTAGGACATTTTTTTTTGTGCTTCACGAATAGTCCAGCTGCTTGTTTGAGAGTTTTACTGATTTTCTCCCATACGGCACACGAATACGGAATAGTTACCCTTACTCGGAAAACGAACCTTGCATTTGAATTAAAAGAAAACTCGGAAACTCCTATCAGACATTTGGAATGTCGATGCAGAAAACCCTGCATGCAGTCATAATCACTCATCAGAAATGCTGTAAGAGAAACTGCAGTGCATTCTGACAGCTTAAATCGAACCCTCGTCTATACTATGATAGTTTTCGTGCTTTACGAATTTACCACGAATAATCAAGCTGACAGTTGAGAGTTTCCCTAATTTTCTCTCATGCAACACACAAATACGGAACAGTTACCCTTAGAAGTCTTCCCGGAAAGCATCGTCCTCCTCTCAGGCTGCAAGAATGTTAGTCTCATACATCAACGAAATCATTATCGCTCAACGCACAAAGAAATGAAGTACTTCGGGTGAGGCTAAATTTTAGATTGTGCTCTTCTTCATTAGCGTAACAGCCCATGGTGGACCATGGTAGTCTACCTATTGACAGATGTTTCCTTTTTAGGGGGTAGGGCACCCTACTCTCTGCAGTCATATTAGACGAGGACCTACGGTTTAGAATGGAATCCGAATCCCTAAAAGCATCCATAGCATCGCCGGAATTCGAATCCGAAACCTGTGGCACCGAGTGCCAGAGCGCTAGTTACTCGGCTATCAGGCCCCCATATTGTGCTCTTGTTATTTGAAATGTTTTATGTGCTTATTGACTTTTGAAATGTATTTAACTATAAAAAACACAAAATAAAATTAATAAATAATAATGAACAAATAAGAAATAGAATTCCGAGAAATTTTCATTTCTTGAAAAAAAAAAAAAGATCTCCTTGTCACTTTGAAATAAAATTGTCTTTTCTTTCACCAGACGATCTTTAAGAATAATTTCACAATATTTAATTAATTAATTATAGCACGTGAAAGAAATTTAAAATATTATGTTTAAAAAGCTCGTGAAAGAAATTAGAAGTTTGAAACCAATAAAAAATGTTTAAAGTGATTAAGGAAGCGAAAAGGTAATAAAGGACTCGAAAAAAAGTGATCAAGGAAATGAAAAATCAGTCTATCCAAAACAAAAACCATAATTTTATGAAGGAAAATTATTAGAAAAGCAATCCTTTCTATTTTTTTCATCAGAAATTTTCTAAAATACGCCTTTTTCTTTCTTTCAGACTTCATTTTAGAAAATAGCAAATTGAATTTTTAATGTTATCACATGATTATTCTCAAAGAAGTTTTACAAAATAAGAATTTCGACAACTAGAGATCGAAGATCGATTAATTTTTGTATAGGATATTTTTTAAATAATGATTTCCTCGCTGAATTTTTATTTGTGTTATATTTAAATATAACTATGTTTATATTTTATATTTAAATTCTTTGTTATATTTTAAGAACTCTTTTTATTCTTGACAAATTTTTTCAATTAGTGAACAAATTAGTAGCATTAGTTACAAATGGTAGCGAATTCAAGTTGATTAAATATTTTCAAAAAAAGCTCATTTTATTTATATTTTAACACGAAAGAAAAACTATATTATTAGTAATATTGATTTTTAATAACATTTTTTAAATATAAATTTTTCGATTATTCCTATAAATATAATTCAGTTGCAGGGAGGGTTTATATTTTTTAGATATTTCGAATTTTAAATGAATGTCTTTAACTTAATTTTTCTGGTATTGACAAAAAAACTATTTTACTTTACTTAGCTTTCACCATAACAAGTTAACTATTCATCGACTCAAAAATCATCAACTTAAGAAAGAAATACTTTATTTTATCAAGTTATAACTCAGAAGGCAAAGAATATATCTCACCAACTTTGATAAACGATGTTTTCACATTGTTGTCATCATTGCCCTGATTTTTTTATCCTTGAACGATTCACTTTATCATGCCCCTTTTGTCTCACTGTTACGAATAGATTTTGTGGAATCCTTTGAATGTGTATGAAAAGAATTGTGTCTGCTGAATTGGAACACTTCCAATTATGTTTTCGCACTAGACAAGCCTGGTCTCATGTGGGGAAAAAAGTGGAAGTGGGAAGTCCCTAAGAGAAGAAATACAATCTACAGCAGTTCATTTGTGAAGAATTCCAGAGGATTAAATATTTTCTAAACTATTTATGTTATTTACATTTTTAAGAGAAAATAAACAATCGTTTTTTTTTAAAACATTGTTTTACAACTGATTAATGTTAAAATAGACTTGGAAATCAACTTAAAATAAAAAGTTTTGCTGATTTTATTCAATACCATATATTTTTTACACTATCCCTTACTTTTTCGCATGTGAATATTTCATGTTCTTTTTTCTTAGAAAAAAAATTATGCAAAATGGATCGGGGGTTTTAATTAGGATATCGAAACCTTTTTTTTTTCTACCACGAACCCTTTTTTTGCCAGTAAGAAGAAAATTATGGAATTACCCGACTCGTGGCTCAGAGGTAATGTTCCACGCTGGTGTGCACTAGAGTTGAGGTTCAATCCACAAACGCCATTGCTGTAGACGGTGTTTCAAAGAACAAGGAGGCTCGATGGCGTTTGTGATGTTCAGCATCTTGCCTCGTAAGTCGGACTACCTGGTGGGAGTTTTCAGGGTGCCCACCCATACGATACTCAAATAATGTTACTAACTAACCTTACTAACTATCATTTACCTATATCCCTTTACTGCAAACCATGGTAGGCCAAGGTCGTCTACCTATTACTCGCAGATTTCGAGACAGGAGATGGTTTCTTTTTACAGGTAGGATTGTCATCCCTACACACAACGGTCATATTAGACCGCGAATAAATTTGCATTGGCTTCTATAAATACATAGTGAATGTCCAATATAAATGATTTCCCACTAGTAGTTTTTTTTTTATTATATACCATGTTATAATTGAAAATTGTTTTAAAACAGATGGATCAAAACATTTGTCTGATCAATAATATATTTTACCTAATTCCAAAAAAAATAAATAAATTCGGTGGTATTAAGTGCGGCGATCTAGGAGGCCAAATTATTGTTTGTCTAACAATCTAACATTTGAGAAACTCTCTACCAAGTAATTATTCAACAGTACTGAGATGAAATGGCATACTAGTGAAATAAAAACTATTATTTATGTTTCAACTGAAGTTTAATTTACATTATTCTTCAAGCATATCCCGATAGGCAATGAAAAATAAACTCATTGTTTTTATAATAATTAAGCTCTTTTTTTCTGGTATTCTGTTTTTTTTTTACATATTTTAATCAAAAATTTGAGGAAGAAAAAGATTTTTTGACTGCGTTCAAATCAAATCAATTTAAAAAATATAAATTTATATGGTATATTTTATTATAAATTTTAAATAAGAAAATAATTTGCATATTTAAACAGGATTTCTTGTTTGTTATACTAAACGAAAATTTTTCTTACGTTACTTTTCCTTTGCTAACTTCGAAATCTGAAATAAAATTTTATCTTGAAAATAAGTCTAAATGCGAACTTGTTCCCAACAAAAGCTAATTAGTGAATAAATTATCGATCAGTAAATAAGTATCTTAAGTCTTCCTTAATGAGGGACCTCAGGTACAATTAGCATGCAGTCGAATTCCCCAAATCAGAGAATATTATTACGCAAATGGACGAGAATTTAGAATGGAACTTAGATGGTATATTAATTTAGAAATATGTTAATCCGTTAAGAAATAAATAGAATTATTAATTATACGGGACTTTGTGTGTTCTACTAAAAATATGTGAGCTTTAAAGATTCCATTGCCACCAGAGAATTTGAAGGAAATAATAAAAATGAAATAGTTGTGTGTAAATTGAACTTCTTAATCTATCCATCAACTCCTAGATACATTTAAACAACTTACTTCACATAAAAAGAGTTTGCAGCCTATTGATTGTTTGTTTAAATTGAATCCTAGATAAACGGTAAGGTAAATAATTACAGTCATATATAGTAACGAATCAGAAATATTAAAGAAATTTTATATAAATCACTGTTATTTGTATTTTGAGGAATGGCAACAGAACGTATAAACGAATCAAATCAGAATAGGGACAGATTTGTTATTTCAATGATGGTTTTGATAGTTACGATGGTTGTTTTTCAGTTTTGTTTTTGTTTTCAGTGATTCTTCTATTAATTACTTTAAGAAGCCAGTTGCTATTCAAGTATAAAACTGTAAACCTTCCGAATTATTAAATCAAACATTATTGCTGAAGAGAAAATGTAACAACTAAATATCTCTTCGACGAGATTACTACCTTTATGAACAATTATCTTAGTCTAAAGATTAAAAAAAAAAATTGGAAGATATTGATAGTTCTGTATCGGAAAGTAATTACTCTGAAGACCATTTCATACTTACCACCCTATGGCTTTCAGTCATATTTCCATCATCTCATTTTCTTCTTCAAATTAACCTTGTCTGGTCGAAACATCAGCCAACTCGCTTTCCAACACACATAACATATCCATCTTTTTTATTTTTAAAGCTCCCTCTAAATAGAAAACCCTTCATGACTTCCCGAAACGACTTATCTTTCTATTTCACTCCGACTACTTAATGAAATTGCTTTTCTATACATCGATCCGTTCTGCCCTCTCAACTGCAGGAAGAAGCCTAATGACAATTCGAAATGCCTCAAAATGTACGCCGGTGTAATGATTAGCTTTCAGGGAGGCCCATGGGTAGTAGTAGTTGGACGTTGTCGAAGTACCAGAAGTCATCTATACTAAATGAACTAATTACATTAAGATAGTTAGCACTCTTTTCAAGGAAGGCGTGTGTTCTTAATTTCAGCTCGTCAAGCGCGTGCTATTAATTGAAAAGACTAATAGTTCTGCCTTGCTTTGAAAAGATTTGTCGATGCTGATGTTCTGGTAGGAAAGGGATGGTATGATCTTTTATTACGACAAGCCTTAATTTTAAAAAAGACTTAATTTGCCAGCCTCATTAATAACGTGTCGGTTCTTGTATCAGATCTATTTATTCTAATCATTATTTATGATATTCTTTACTAAATAGTTTACTTTGTATTTATACGAAAGGAATTCAGTTAAATTGAATGAGTAATAAATTAATGATTAAAAAGAATTTCGTGCATTTTCTAGCATATAGATATAAATAAATAAGTATAGGATGATGTAAGGCAATTCTTGTAATATAAACCGTGGAATGTAAATGAAAAACATAATATTAACTTTAACTGCTAGTATTCCAAAATATTATTTTTTGACAAACGCTATAGGAATTCAACATGATATTTTATGATTAACATGAGTTAAAAAGAAAAGTCTCAAACTCCTGTAATAAGACAGCCTGGCTAGCTTTTTGCCTTTGCTTTCATAGGATTCAGGTTCGAATTCTGGAGGTGACGCGAATGTTTGTTAGTGGTTCGGAATCAACGTTAAACTGTAAGTTCCGATCTAATTAAGATAAAATGTTCATAAAATTAACGTAGATGACCTTTGACAATTCAACGGAAGAAAGAAGCCTAATGACAATTCGAAATGCCTCAAAATGTACGCCGGTGCAATGATTAGCTTTCAGGGAAGCCCATGGGTAGTAGTAGTTGGACGTTGTCGAAGTACCAGAAGTCATCTATACTAAATGAACTAATTACATTAAGATAGTTAGCACTCTTTTCAAGGAAGATGTGTGTTCTTAATTTCAGCTCATCTAGCGCGTGCTATTAATTGAAAAGACTAATAGTTCTACCTTGCTGTGAAAAGATTTGTCGCTGTTGATGTACTGGAAGTGAAGTGAAAGGATGGGATGATCTTTTATTACGACAAGTAAACTTGTACTAATTTGCCAGCCTCGTTAATAACGTGTGGGTTCTTGTATCAGATCTATTTATTCTAATCATTATTTATGATGTTCTTTACTAAATAGTTTACTTTGTATTTATAAGATTACTTTGTATTTGTAGATTAATGATTACAAAGAATTTCATGCATTTTCAAGCATATAGATATAAATAAATAAATATAGGATGCTACGTAAGGCAATTCTTGTAATATAAACCTTGAACTGTAAATGATAAACGTAATCGTAACTTTAATTGCTAATATTCCAAAATAATATTTTTTATTTTATTTCGAAAATACCATAGCAATTCTACATTATACTCTATTATTTCCATGAGTTAATACGAAAAGTCTCAAACTCCTATAATAAGACAGCCTGATGGCCAATTGGCTAGCTTTTTGGCCTTTGCTTTCATAGGATTCAGGTTGGAATTCTGGCGGTGACACGGATGTTTGTTTGTTTGTGGTTCTGAATCCACATTAAAATGTAGGTCCCAGTATAATTAACCTAAAGTGTGTATAAAATGACCGTTGATGACCATTTTGCCCCTCTCAACTGAAAACTTAATGACAATTCGAAATGCCTCAAAATGTACGTCGGTGCAATGATTAGCTTTCAGGGAAGCCCATAGGTAGTAGAAGTTGGACGTTGTCGAAGTGCCAGAAGTCATCTATACTAAATGAACTAATTACATTAAGATAGTTAGCACTCTTTTCAAGGAAGATGTGTGTTCTTAATTTCAGCTCGTCTAGCGCGTGCTATTAATTGAAAAGACTAACAGCTCTCTCCCTGCCTTGCTGTGAAAAGATTTGTGGATGCTGATGTTCTGAAAGTGAAGGGATGGGATGATCTTTTATTACGACAAGTAAACTTGCAGTAATTTGCCTTCCTCGTTAATAACGTGTGGGTTCTTGTATCAGATCTATTTATTCTAAACATTATTTATGATGTTCTTTAATAAATTGTTTACTTTGTATTTACAAGAATGAATTCAGTTAAGGGAAATGTGTAATAGATTAATGATTAAAATGAATTTTATGCCTTTTCAAGCATATAGATATAATAAATAAATGTAGGATGACGTAAGGCAATTCTTGTAATATAAATCTTTTAACTGTAAATGATATGCGTAATCTTGCTTTAACTGCTAATATTCTTAAATAATACATTTTTTTTTTATTTTGGCATGTACATTGTAATTCTACATTACACTTTATTATTTTTATGAATTGAAACTGAAAAAAGTCTCAACTCCTGTAATAAGACAGCCTGATGGTCAATTCGCTAGCTCTCTGACCTTTTGTATCACAGACTGTAGGTTCGAATCCTGGCTGAGGCATGGATGTTTGTGATTGGATCGGAATCCATTTTACGCTGTAGGTCCGTGTCTAATTAGCCTAAAGTGTGTATAAAATGACCGTAGAGTGACAAACCAACCTTTCTCCGTGGTGAATTCTGGGTTATGTACAATTGCTATATTCCAATTGTGCCTTATTAGTTGTCAATGATCTCCTAATTAAATGTTGAGCATTGGAAGCAATTTAAATCTACTATATGTGCTTTTATTTTATAAATCATATGCTATATGTCCCGCGTGTGAGTCCAGGTTAGAACCCCATTGTAGCCCATGTATATCGTAAAAAGGCGACTAAAATGGATACCCAGTGCCCAGGAATATAACAGTGTGGGGTAAAAGTGACACTTTTCTCTTTGGGTGATCCATGTTTTGTGCCGTAAGGTTAAGGAAAAAAAAGAAGCTGCATTTTTTATAATCATGACTCGCCGGTTTAAGACACTCGGGTTCATGTATTTAGTCTAGATGTTGCTGTCGACCCAATGAGATAAGAAGCAATAACATATATTTATGTAATTTATTTGCACATATATATAGTTATTAAAATAATCGAAAACAGTTATGCGTATTAGCTATAGTTATATTGGCTTAGTTATTTATAGGCAAAATATTCCGAAGAAAATTAATGATTTATGTAAATTTTAAATTCTACATATTTATTCCTAGTATAGCACTATTTCTGTGATTCACTTTCGACTTTCTCAGCTTTTTACCTTTAACTGCAACACAAATTTAAAATATGATCTTAAACCAGAAATTTCTCTGAATAAAAATGGAAGAGTTTCAGAAACTATTTCTTATGGCGTCTTTTTGCGCGTAACTCTTCGATGTTCAAATCGGATTCACCAAGGAAACGCATTTCTTACTTCCATAGAAAATTATAGATATCCGGCAATAAAAGATACACTTTATCGCTCCATCTTATAAAAGGCGAGTCCCAACGGGAAAAGGGGAAAAACTGGACGGAATAAAACTGGAAAAATTGTAATGATGGATTCTCCGCTGGATGGTCAAGATGCGGAAAGAATGGATGGAGGGGAAATGCTCAAATGGAGTTTCTTTTGCTTGGATAGAGATAGAATAACAGATTTTCTGTTCCGATTTCTTCATCTGTCTTCAATGAATGCTATTCATTTTATTCAAGGGTAAAACGGTTCTACGTCGGCCATTTTTGTTTTTTTTCCGTTATTTTTAGTATAAAATAATTTATATCAAAATGCATTGGCGTTTATTATATCAAATTTATGAGTCTGCCTACATTAAGTATACTCGGCAATTTAAGTTATTTATTGGATAAACTTATACTTTTTTTCTTTCAGTTTTTATACTTTAGGGATATTTTGGTATATTTTGTATAATTTGCAACATTTCTTCTTTTAAATATTTTGCATTATTCAATTCTTCCCGACTCGTGGCTCACTAGCAACGTGCGCCACTGGTGAACATTAGGGTCGAGGTTTATTCCACTGGCGGTTTTGATGTAGACACTGTTTCAAAAAAAAGGAAGGAACTCAATGGCGCTTGGGATGTTCAGTGTCTTGCCTTGTTAGTCGGACTACCTGGTGGGAGTTTTCGGTTTTTCTCGCATTTTCTCCATACGAATAGTTTCCCCTAAAGGTCCTTCCGAAAGGCACTGCCCTCCTTCTTCAGCGTCACGGAGCCAATTCAGACATTTACCTACGGGTGCTCCATCACAACGGAAGCTATCCCTCCCTCCTTTCATGAGACCGCACGGATTCCTGGACTTGGTTTAGATGTTGCTGTCGACCCAGTGAGATAAGAAGCAACAACATATGTTTTGTATAATTTATTTGAGCATTTATATAGTTATTAAAATAATCTAAAATTAGTTACTTATACATAAAATATTTAGAATAAAATTAATAATTTATGTAAATTTTAAATTCTACATATTTATTCCTAATATAGCAACATTTCTGTAATTCACTTTCGACTTTCCTAGCTTTTTACCTTTAAATGCAATACAAGTTTAAAATATGATCTTAAACCAGAGATTTCTCTATTCTTTTCTGAATAAAAAAGGGGAGAACTTCTGAAACTATTTCTTCTAGCGTCTTTTTTGCGCATAACTCTTGGACGTTCAAATCGGATTCACCAAGGGAATGCATTTCTTACTCCCATGGAAAATTATAGATATCCGGCAATAAAAGATACACTTTATCGCTCCATCTTATAAAAGGCGAGTATCAACGGGAAAAGGGGAAAAACTGGACGGAATAAAACTGGAAAAAATTGTAATGATGGATTCTGCCGCTGGATGGTCAAGATGCGGAAAGAATGGATAGAGGCAGGAAATGCTCGGACGTAGGTTTCTTTTGCTTGGATGGAAATAGAATAACAAATTTTCTCTTCCGATTTCTTCATCTGTCTTCGATGAAAGCAGTTCATTTTATTCAATGGTAAAAATGGTCTCGCATTGTGTTTTTGTATCAAATTGAGGGTTATTTTTACCCTTTATTTTTAGTTTAAAAATAGTTTATATCAAAACGAATTTATGAGTCTGCCTACATTAAGTATACTCGGCAATTTAAGTTATTTCTTGGATAAATTAATACTTTTTTTCTTTCAGTTTTTATACTTTAGGGATATTTTCTTTTCTTTTTATACTTTGCATCATTTCTTCTTTTAAATATTTTATATTATTTAGTCTTGCCGAAATCATGGCTCAGGGGCAACGTGTGCCACTGGTATTACAGTTGAAGTTCAATCCGCTGGCGCCATTGTTGAAGACACTGTTTAAAAAAAACGATGGGACTCGATGGTGTTTATGATGTTTAATATCTTGCCTCGTTAGTCCACTAACTGGTGGGAGTTTTCTGGTTATCTCCCACTTTCTCCATACGAGTAGTTCCCTAAAAGTCTTCCCGGAAGGTACTACCCTCCATCTTCATTGTGGAGGAGCCAAATCAGATTTCTACCTACGGGTGCTCCATCACAAAAAGCTGTCCCCCTCCCTCCTTCCATGTGACCACACGGGTTCATGGACTTGGACTAAAATGTTGCTATGGACCCGACAAGTGGGATAAGAAGAAAAAAAATATTAGTCTGTCCATTTATATTTAAAAATTATTTTAATCATTCATTTACATGGAATATCAAGTCAAATCGTCTAATTCCCAAAATTGAGCATTGAAACATGCAAAAATACCCATTTTTAAACATAATATAACTGAAGAGAAAAGTACCTTTACAACAAAAATAATAATTACTACTTTTTGATAATTATTACTTTTTAAAAATCATCGAATGATTTTTGACCAAAAAAAAAAGCCTTTTTCCAAACTAAATAAAATATTTTTGAAATGCTTGAATTAAATTACAGGTTAGCGATTATTTATTTTTGTTTTGATGTTAAGATTTAAAGAATTAAAAATAATTTAAATGTTAAAATATTACATTTGAATTTAAATTTCAAACAAAGTAAATTATTAAATATATCTAATATTAACTAAAGCAATTCCTTAGATGAACTAGATAAAATAATTCATAGAAAATGCTCTGGTTTCTAGGAATCATTTTATCTAGTTCATCTAAGGAACTATATATCTAGTTCGAACTATTTTATCGAGTTCATCTAAAAATAATTCATGGAAACCATAGCATTTCTATGAATTATTTTATACAGAGTGACATACTTTTATAAAATAAATAAGAGATGTGATATAAGTTTCCAAACATTACTTTCTTACTGGAAATGAAAAGACGATAAAAGATATATATATATATATAAAGAAATATATATATTCAATCTACTACAGCAATCCAAAGAGCTTGTTGAATAAAATCAAATAACTCATAGGCACTATCACAACTCTTGAGAGATGAACTTTATTGAGCAAATAAAAATGTGATATACTTTTTCGATCAACAAACATTCACTTTCTGGCACGAAATGATTGTTAAATGCTATATTCAATTACAGTGCTTACTAACTAACATACTGAAAATAAGAATAATATGGTTATGACAATGTCACATGTCGTTAGTCGATCTAGTTGTTTTAGGATTTCCTCCAATAAAACTATAAAATGAGACCTAAGAACGTTTGAAACTTTTCGAATAAAATAATACCAATCATCTCTTAACTCTGTTAAGGTGGATTTCTATAATATACTAGAATCGCATGTCATATAAGGCAAAACAGTTGGAAATCTGATCCGTTGCCCATTCAGACTTTCGAATGATTGGTACGTCGCGATATTTTAGTATTCGATGAAAACCCAGTTATAGAAATCTTATTTTTCTGCATCCAGGCAAAGATGAATGTTCTGCAATTTTTATCTATGAAGGAATTACAAAAAATAATAGTATCCACGCACGACTCGTGGTTCAGTGGCAACGTGCGCCACTGGTGAGCAATAGTACTCAGGTTCAATCCACTGGCGGCTTTGTTGTAGACACTGTTTAAAAAATGAGGAGTATTGATGGCGTTTGAGATGTCCAGCATCTTGCCTCGTTAGACAGACTGCCTGGTGGGAGTTTTCAGGGTTTTTGAATATCGTATACGATGTGCAAATCTCGGTATTTCTCCCTAAACATCCTGCAGAAAGGAACTGTCCTCCTTCTCTTCAGCGACGCTGAACCAAATCGACTTCTACCTACGGGTGCTCCATCACAACAGAAACTGCCCATTTCTCTCCATCTATGTGTAGTTTATTCATGGGATGCCCATCCCGCGCTTCCGCCCACTGAGGATGAGTCACAACAACAACAACAACGTCTTCATTCTGTGCTCCAAACGAGCACATGTTACGAAATCAATGTTTAAATATTATTGGGAAGCAAGTAATATAAAAAAAAAAAAAAATTTTTAAAGTCAATTCCTACTTTTTTTCACTATATTGCAGAAAAGTCCTTTATAAATAATTTTCATTCAATTTTTTAAGTTTATCTGCTGCCATCTATCGGTAGATATATACAACTTAAATCTAAAAAACTAAAATTAATTAATTAAATTTAATTACTGAATTAATATTTGAAAAACTGTATTAACATCAAAAAGTGTCATCCACAACAAGTCCAAAAAATGTATTTGAACATGAGTGGATGAATAAAAAGTATTTTATGAACGATTGAAAATTTGAACAAGATATATATAGGGAGAGTGTGAGCTAATAAAAGGAAATGAAAAAAAAAAATTAGTGAAAACAATTTTTTACCAAATCCTTCTACATTTGAAAGTTTAATTATCATTGGTACTTAAAGTCATTCCCAAACAATTATGGTTTAGTTGTACCACATCTTATGCAGTTGTTGCTAAAAGCAGCTTTTAAGGATAGTCAGAAATAAATTTTGAGAATTGAGCACTACTGAAAATACTGGGATTAGGTACAACGACGTAGTATCAGCCATTGAAAATTTAAATCTCCCTTCTTTGAAACCCGGAGATGTATTCAAATGTTTTACTAGTTTATTTCAATTCGTCAAGAAAGGGAAATTCCGTGTTCAAAGGTTTTACTAGTTTATTTTAATTCCAGGAACAAGAAAGACTGAAATTCGGTGTATTAGTTTTCAATATAACGAATAAATCCTTCTCGAAAAACTCCTTTGTAAAAATATCCCTATGGTAATTTGAACTTGATGTAGCTGCAAGAGTTCAGAAAAAAAAAAGACGCTACCGCAATTTTCTGGCAAGTAATCTTTGCTCAACAAATAAGAGACATGGCCTAATTTTTCCACCAATAACCGCCCACCTTCTGGGCAGGAAATGAACGAATCACCTTTGGAATTCGAAAGATGAGAAGCGAGCGATTCAAAGGCTCTATTATTGAAATGTTATTTTAGTCCTTGTGATGGAATCATGTGCATTAAGATGTAATCCCCAAAAGCTTTTCCCTTTGCCCGGGAATCCTATTTGTTTAGGCCAGCCCTCCAGATACGAGAGACGTAATAATAAACTGTGACCGTATAAAGGTTGTTAGTTGCTGCAACTCAGGGGAATGACTGTAAATAGGATCACTTTATTAAGGAATTGGAATGGAGTTTTCCAACAGCGAGCGAGTTCGGTATAAATTCTGTGAATTTCATGTCTTCGAAATTGGAAAAGCATTTCATTCTAATTCTAATTTGTAAAAGATGGAGCTTAGAAAAAGAAAGGAAGAATTTTATTGTTTGCATTTTGCAATTTAATATTTTTAAATTCATTTGTAAATAATATATTTGTTTTGTTAATGATTTTGATTTGTTAAAGTTTATTAAAGTTTTAGATTTATTTAAAACCATTATATTTTTATTTAATTGAGGCCAGTTTAAGAGTTTTTATATTGGTCAGAGTAAATTATTATAATTATTATAATCATATTTCGTTTGGTCTTTTTAATTGAAACATAGTTTATAAGATTTTACATGCACTTAATTCAATGTATAATTACGATGTGGAGGCTCTAGCAGCTAGTAAATAGTGAAATAAATTTTGAACATATCATAATAACAATTAGATTTATACCAATTTCTTTTAATAATGTAACTCAAACTTTTTGCAGAATGTTACTGCATAAAATATCATTTACTATAATTTATAGATTTTGATTTACTTATCAAATAACGATCTTAACATACAATTTATTAATAAAAACAAATCATTGAGATTCACAAACAAAAAGTAAAATGATAAATAATGTCCTAAAATTATTTCAAATTTCCCCATAGACAGGGAAAAAAACTTTACAATAAAAAATACTCGCTCCTTTTTTTATTACATTTTTTATGAAATAAAAAAAAAAAAATTAAATGTCCTCTATAAAGCATTAATCAGATATCTGAACATTTATAATAAAAAAAAACATGAGTCTTAAAATCTCAGAATAATGCTGCTCTATGATTCTCTAACCAAACCTTTTCCCAATAATTATACCAACTATTGCTGACCATGTGGGACTTTCAAATAAATTCACGTAAAAAATATACACATGCAGATGTTCGTGTAGTTATCGGCACACAAGGGAAGCCGGGCACCATGATGAATGGAGTTTAGCACCATTGTCTAAAGACGTGATTGCAGGGTCAACCGCAAATGGGGCTCTTTCTTAAGTATCAGCCTTACCAAGGCTGGCAAGAACTCTCTTGCCTTGAACATTGATTCTTGCAATTCTTAGAGAAGGGGTCCGAGACTGGATGCTTTTTTTCAGCCATGGTGTCCCTTTCTTCTTACGGAATTGACAACTCTCCATTAGGGGGACAATTCACTATCTCTCATTGCTCTTTCCCCTGTGTCGCCTGTCTCTCCTTCCCCTCCTTTCGATCTTGACCATCTGGCCCTAAAAGTTTCACCAGACCCCTACCAATTAAAACAACGCGCAAAAAGATATCACTTTCATTCCCAATAGATGCAAAAGATCTTTTCTCCAGAAACTGGACATTCTTTGAACATATCGGATTCGCATCCTGTAAGGGCTAAAGAAAAATATATATAAACACCATTCCTACAGACACATAAAATATGCCACCACTACACTCGAATTATATTATGATTACAAATATAAACAATTGGACCTGAATACAAATATTTATAAACATATATTGCCACTCATATCGACACGACACATCCAAAACAAGATGCACGTTTCTAGTGTCGAATACGTACACGTATAAGTACGAGTGGTTAGTGTATATAGAGGACTTTTAGAATCACAAATGACAATTTACGTTTTCGGTTCATTTAGATCATATCGACGAATTCCATTGCGTATTCGAACGTATTCGATATACATATATATGCCTATATTCTGTGAAATTCAGAAGCAAGTAGTTAAACGGAGTTTCTATAATAGTTTGAATTAAAGATTAAGAGGGCGAATCGTAGAGAAACTAGAAAAAGGGTAATTAGTATAAAAACTTAAATTTGGCGTTTAGTGTCGTTTTCAACTGAACTGCTTAAAGACATATAATCGATAGAGAAAAAGTCAGAGCAAGTTTATCATAAGAACCATGACTGTAAATGAAGATTGGCATTTTTCTTTAGAACGAAACTTAACAGTAGTCCAATTGCTTATAAGGTCTCTCGTGGCCTTCATACAATGACATGAAGACTACACAAGAGATTTGTGACTGCGCCCCACTAAGTTCTGAGTTCAGAAAAGCCAGTTTAACATTCTAACGGGATCACTGATTTTGGAACAAGGATAAGTAGGTTACCATTCTGTCACTGAGTCCCTGTTCAGTCGAATATTTATTATCAATATTGTATATTCATCGAGAGAGAACCAGTAACCCACTACTTGTCCTACAGCCTTCTACAAAGAGACCACTAAAGTAGCTCTGATATGATGGTCTGGTCAAACTTCATACTGGATGGGCGCGCAGACTGACATGTCTTCAGCAAAGGTATACTGTGATCTGTAAAGTACAGGAAGGAAATCTTGCAGTTTAATAGATTCTAAACTCGCTCGATATTTCCATACAGCTGTAGGATACTGAGTTTCAAGCAGCCTGATGGCCAACTGGCTAGCACTTTGACATTTGATACCACAGGCTTCGTATGTGATTCTTGTCGATGGCATGGGTGTTTGTTCGTGGTTCGGAATCCACTTTAAACTGTAGGTGCCCGCCTACTTAATCCTCGTGTACAAAAAAATGACCGTAGAGCGATAAACCAAACTGAATTCCAAAGATTTCATCCTGTGTTTCTCTTTTCAATGGGGTGTGTTTGTCACTGATTTCATTTTTATGAACGAAAACGAAATTTTACAAATAATTTAGCTATTTGGCGAATTTCTGTTCGCCGAAAGAGATTAGCTAAACAAAATCTGACTGGTGTGCTCTTGGGAGGATAAATGCAACACATCTTCCACCTCAGAGAACCATACAGCGTCTTAAAACAGCACTGCGCAGGAATAGGATCAAATTCCCTAGGAATTCCTAAGCTTCGGTATGAATTAGCATCGAGCGAGTGTAATTGCGAAAAGAAAACTATACCCCCAGTAGATCTATTTTTCAATTCCTTCTATTAGCTCACTCTCTCCCTATATATATCTTGTTCAAATTTTCAATCGTTCATAAAATACTTTTTATCATCCACTCAAGTTCAAATACATTATTTTTGAGCTTGTAACGGATGATACTTGTTGTTAATACAGTTTTTTTCAAATATTAATTCAGTAATTAAATTTAATTCATTAATTTTAGTTTTTTTTTAGATTTAAGTTGCATGTATCTACCAATAGATGGCGCCAGAAGTAACTTTATTTATAAAGGACTTTATGCAATATAGTGAAAAAAATAGGAATTGACTTGTTATATTCGATATTGTAAGCTCTATTTTAGAAATTTCACCACTTAGGGGGACGCACGACTTACACTTATTTTTGTGTGTTATAACTATTGTTATTATTTATTTAATTTTTGTATTATATCAATTTATATTCATATTAAATTTCATTAAAATAGGTTCGGTACTTCTACAAATAATTCGATGAACTTAAGTACTTCTAATGTAATTTTATTCTTCAGATAATCGACTAAAAGTGGAGAAATTCTCTTAATTTTGATCACGTATAAAAATGACGGAATTTTATTTCACAATAATTCTCATAAGAGATTGAAATAACGTTTTTGTAATATTATCAAATTGTACTGCTCATTAAAATATACCCCACTGTTTTTAGAATAATAACATAATTAAAATGTCTATTTTATTTAAATTAATGCTTCTATTTCAAGGACAATAGTTGTTCAGATCGTAATAAATAATAAATAAACTATTTCATTCTAAAACTTATTTTCATCCCTACCCTCTTGGATGACTTAACAAAGATAGATTGTGGTGATTAAGACCATGGAATCTACAGGAGAACGTAATTTATTTAAGAGCTTAGGGACTCTTCTATCTGACTAAGAGTTAGTATTAATGGCCTTGAAGAAGTATAGTAAAGAGCACGATAAAAAAATAATGTACTCCCTATTTATCTTTCTATGAGTACTTATGTCATCTAAAGTATCAAAGGTGCTATTTCATCTTACAGCGTTAACTAAATCTCGTAGAAACAACCACTTGGAGATGTAGGTTAAATGCTATTACTTTTGATTAACATTTAAAATTTGTACACAAGTTACTTGTTTTTTTTTTTTTTTTTTTTTTTTTTTTTTTTTGTTCTAATGCAGCTGGCAAACACTTAAACAGCTTGGTCTTGGATGCCTTAAGACAAGCGCTGCACAGACGTTACTCACTTTGCATTACCCAGGGGTGCTTGTAACTTGAAGATAAGCCACGGACGCGGAGTAACAATGCCCCTGCAACGCTCTACGATCCTATTAGGACCGGGACCTACGGTTTTAAAGTGGATTCGAACCGCTACAAACATCCATGGCACCGCCGGGATTCGAACCCGATACCTGTGGTACCGAGTGCCAGAGCGCTAGCCACTCGACCATTCAGGCCCACACGAGTTACTTGTTGATTGGATATATTAACCGTAATGAATGATACAGATTATGTTATTTCAATAAATTCTCTTGCAATTTTATATTATTTTATTATCTAAATTGGCGCTGCTGGTGAGCATTAGGTGTGAGGTTCAAACCACTGGTGACATTGCTGTAGACATTAGAGAGTTTTTGCATAACGTTTTTTTATCGTCCGATATTTTTTTCTTCCTAACGCGCATGTCTCATAGGAAACATTGTACCTATTGCACATGCATATCTGTAATACTGCACTACTGAGCTATTCCTATGAGCATGCGCGCTAGGAAGAAAAAATATCGAACGATAAAAACGTTATGCAAAAACTCTCTATTGTTTCAAAAAACGCGGTGACTCGATGGCATTTGAGATGTTCAGCATCTTGCCTCATTAATCGGACTACCTGGTGGGAGTTTCCAGTTTTTTTTTTTTCTCACATAAAATATGTAAATGAGAGGTAGTTCTTCTAAAAGTCCTTCCGGAAAGCACTGCCCTCCTTCTTCAGCGACGCGGAGCCAAGTCAGACTTCTACTTACGAGCGCTCCATCGTAACAGAAGCTGCCCCCTTTCCCTATATCCATAAATAGATTACCCCGGGGTGTCCGTCCGTCGCTGCCGGACATTGAGGATTAGTTGCAACAACAACAGATCTCTTGTATAGGATCTGTAGGATCTTTTTTTGTATTGGTATTGTAGTGGACTGTGAAATGTTACAAAGAAACCTGTCAAGTATTTATTTTTAACGTAAACAAAGTTTCTACCCTTTTAAAAGGTGTTGGAATTTATAACCTTTCAGCGGTACGGGGAAGGGAGGGGGTTCGTCTTATAAAACTGAATTCCTCTTAGACCAGGGATGGGCAAACTACGGCCCGCGGGACAACTCCGACTCACCGGAAGGTTCTATCCGGCCCTCGGATAGAATTTTAATTTGCCGGCCTGAGGCAAATTAAAAGAAATGTATATTTATATATTATATATCCATCTCCTTTTCTATTTTGATTAAATATTATTTTTTATAAATCCTTATCGAACGTACGTTTCCCGAATTTAATATTTCACGCCCAGAAAATCAGTGTTATGTTTGCTTCATCTTATATATGTGAACAAGTGTTTTCAACTATGAACCTCAGAAGGAATTATTTCAGAATGAGCATTTAGCCTCGTTTCTTAGAATCAGTACATCTCCCGAATCTCAATATAAGGAACTTTTAAAAATGAAATCGTAATTTCATTCATCTCATTAGCATATTTAAATTGCAACACTTGTATCTTGTTCTTAAAATTTTAGAGAAATTTATCTTGGCCCGCCAAACTTCTTTTTTTTTTTTTTTTTTTTCGATTTTTGGCCGATAATGACCTGAAAAGTTTGTCCATCTCTGTCTTAGACTTTCAGATGAACTATTGCTACCGGCTGTTAAGATATACTCCCTACTCTATATATACATTCTGCATTTATAAAATAAATAGCTTGGAAAGAATTCTTGTACCCGAAAGTTACTTTCTTAGAAATTGAACCACGAACCTACCGAAATAAAAGTAGTAATAAAAGCAAAAGATTTCACTCTTCTTATGTAAATACCTATCTTTATAATAACAAAAAATAGGTACAGACGGTGTTCTATGCCCTACTTTCTTGAAATTATCATCGTAAAAGAGAAAGTTATGAGTTTGTTAAATAATTTAGCAGATATGACCTTGTGTTGACCATATACAGCAAATTAAACATTTTTAATTTTCGCAAACATGAAAAAATATTTTTAAATACTCTTTTTGAATTATTATGATTAATTAATTAAGATAATAAATTGGTAAATATGATGATAATAATCAACTGCTAGCAAACTTCTATCAATGAATTCATCAGGTAAATATGAAAATAATGTATTCCTGGATTTAATCGATGAATGTAATTCGTGTAATATATTCGATCAATAATACATTCATCGATGAGGAATCTATTTAATTATTTATTTAATTAAATCGCAAATGTCAAACAACTTATAACTATTAAAAATAAAAAAATAGACTTAAATGGTATAAGGAAAAATAAATTATAGTTTCAAAAAACTAAAAAACACGCTTTTAGAGTTAATCAAACTAAAAAGTAAAAAATAATTGTTAACATAAGAATAAAATGACTGACGAAAAAAAATGAATGTCACTGTTCTAAAAGCGCGGGGTGCTCGATATCAATCGTTATAATTTTTCACTAGTTTCATTCCGAAATGCAGAGTTAGTTTAAAAATGTCATACAAAGCACCCCGCGCTTTTAGAACAGGGACATTTATTTTCTTGTCAGTCATTTTATTCTTATGTCAACAATTATTTTTTACTTTTTAGTTTCCTTAACTCTAAAAGCGTATTTTTTAGTTTCTTTTAAACTATAATATTTAAATGAGGTCCCGGTACGGAGGACTGGAACTATAGTTCTTACAATAACTTAATTTTGCGTAAAACAAATGCAAATACGTCGAGCCAGCCAGGATTCGAACTGGGAATCTCCCGATCCGGCGCGTTATCCGTTGTGCCACTGTCCCACGTAGGTTTGAATGTCTTAGGTACTTTCATTCTGCATGGGTCAAATTGCTCTTCATAAGTTAAAATAAAATCACTAATCCTGGCGATCCTAATCAAGATGAGATAATAAACTTATCAAAATATTTTAGTGTCTTCGATCCTTGATAAGTCTACAACGTTTAAATTAAATCTGATCGCTTAAAGTAGAGCAAAATCGATCCCAAAGAGTCAGTTACAAACAAACATGCAGGTGAAATTAATAAAAGCGTATTAAAAAATAATTGATAAAAATTTTTCATAATTTTTGATTACGCACCAGATAAAAAGTAATGAAATCAAAGATAAAATTTGACTTCAAAATGTTACAGTTTTTAAAAGGAAAAATGTTCTTCTATATGATTACTTAGAATTTCCTTACTTATTAATTTATTAAAATTTCGAATTATAGAATTTACTTAGTTATTATTTAATTTACTTACTTGAAAATTCATTTTATTTCAATTAAAAAACAATTTCGACAACCATCGTAATATTTTAAATTGAATTCAAGAAACTAATCTACAAATATCCATCGAATGATGAAAATATGCTTTACATTTTAATTTAAAAAGTACACTGATAAATAATCATATTTCATAGAAGAAAATACTTTCAACATGCTTTTATCAAACACTTTTACGTATTTGTAAAGATTTGTAAAATTAAGCTATAAATAGCCATCAATTTTTTAAAAAAACACAAAAAGCATTTAGAAATATAGAGTGCAATAATGAATTTTTTTTTTTCAAGTGAATAGAAAAAAATATTTGTGATAGATTTTATGATTCGTAAATAGCAAGAATGTATTTTTAAAAGAAGCAATTGCAGAAAATAATTCATTTTAACTGAGCGTTTTTCAAAATTTAATTTGGAATGTTTTTTCACTAGTTCATTGGCTTATTCCTAAAATAGCTCAGCATTTATTTTATTCAAAATGTACAATTTACACTAATTATTTTAGCGTTATTGACTTTAAAATTTTAATAATTGAAAGGAAAATTAATTTTTATAGTACTTTTTTTTGACAAATTGATTTCTAATAAGCTGGAGTAATATAATGCTCTCAGAAATCCAATAATGAATTTAATGGTGAATGTAAATATCAGATTTATTTCCAATGATATTTTCAGTTTGAAAGAACTACTTTTTATAGTAAAGATTTGTAAGTTGTTCTAGTTATATTCTAAAAGACTCAGATGGGCCAGTTAGATTGTTATATTTCTCAATTATACTGGAAAAGCTAAGTTAAAAACCAAAAATTCCGTACCTGAGATAGACACGATAAATACAAAGGGCAAAGAAATTCTCTGATAGCCCTTTGGTTTCTAAGAGAAGGAGGATGGTAAATTGTTCGTAATTATAAATATATTATGAGCAATTTATATTATATAATATTCATAAAATATTATATAATATAAATTAATACACTCATGTCCATAAATTAAGGATGATTCAGAATCACACAAAAATTGAACTCTAAAATAAAAATTTCACTTGTAGAATTATCACACACATCGTGAAGAAGAATATGCAAATTACAGGAAACCATCAGATGGCGCGGATAGTACGTCACAATGACGAGAGTGTAAGAGAGGGGTATATAAGGAATGGTGGCAAAAAAGTAAAATTGTTCACAAGCGCTTTAAAGCCTTTCAGTGCAATAACCGCATAGTTATGGCACAAAGGAAGCATTTAGAGGATTTTTTACGTGGTAGAATTATCGGACGACTGGAATGTGGACGTACCCAGCTGGAAGTATCCGAGGAACTTGGAATCGCCCAGAGTGTCATCTCCAGGCTTTGGCAACGATTCCAAGATGATGGTAATGTGAGTAGATGTTACAGCACAGGTCGCCTCCGAGTTATAACGCCGAATGAGGACCGGTATTTAGCAGTTACTGCCAAAAGAAACAGACGGAGCACAGCATCAGACCTGTCTCGTCAGCTCTCTTCAGCTACCGGTACGACAGTTTCAAGGCAGACCGTGTACAGACGCTTAGGGCACATTGGTCTATATGCTCGTAGGCCTGTCAGATGTGTTCCACTTATCGCAACTCACTGTCGCCTGCGATTAACCTGAGAGTAGAGTATGCATTGTGGACACCGCAACAGTGGTCTTGTGTGATGTTTTCCGACGAGTCCAGGTTTAGTTTGCAGTCTGATTCTCGCCGGACTTTCATATGGAGAGCGCCAGGTACCCGTTACCACCAAGAGAACACCATTGAACGACACCGTTACGGTGGTGCAGGATGGCTCGTTTGGGGAGGAATTATTCTTGGTTCCAGAATTGACCTGCATGTTCAGAGTGTAACGATGACAGGCCACATCTATCGGGATGTCATTCTGGAACAACATGTACGTTTGTTTCGGGGGCGCCATGGGTGCTGAATTTCTGTTTATGGATGACAACGCCCGTCCTCGCCGTGCAAACATTGTAGACGAATGCCTTCAATTGGAGGATATCACCCGTTTGGATTGGCCAGCATACTCACCGGACTTGAATCAATTAATAGAGCATGTGTGGGATATGCTTGGCCGACGAATTGCAGCCCGTCAACCCCCTCTCACCTGTCAACCGGAACTTGGAGGGCATTGCTTGATGAGTGGTGTAATATTTCCCAAAGATCAGATTGATAATTTGATACTCAGCATGCCTAGGCGTTGTAAGGCCTGTATTGCATCGTCCGGGAGACATACTCCATATTAACCATCCTACTAACCATGTTATACTGTTTTTTATAAATAGGTTCTTTTTTGAAATTTGCTCCAGAGAGTAAAAATCGTTCAGGGTTATTTTATTAATTATGTCAAACATATTATAGCATCTTTTTTTGCTCTTTTACCTTTTGTTTAATAGATAGACTTTACAAATAAGTCAAATTTGTTTTGCTTCTGCCTGAACTTCATTATCCTTAATTTATGGACATGAGTGTATATTATATGATAGGGTTTTTTATTCTTAAAGATTAATTCTTAAGTAAAAACCTTCTATTATTATTCTTAAAGACCCAGGAGGCACCTTAAGACCTTAAAGACCTTGTGGGTCGTTCTAGTAATGCTGAATTTGCTACCAATCTGCCTTTCCAGTGATAAATAGCCGTAATTTAACCACCATTCAAAACATTAACAACATTTATTCATCTAATGGGCAACAAAAATCAATAATTTTAATTTATACTTTTTAATTAAATAAAAATTATCGTTATACTGAATTTGCGACAAAACAAAATCGATCTCAAAGTTTTCTGTACATATCATAATTAAATTTTAGTTCATTTCGAATTAGAACCTTTATTTATTTGTTGCTATATTTTCATTTGGTTCCTGATGGCCGAATAATTAGCACTCTGGTTGCTCGGTTCAACGGGTTTCGGGTTCGAGTCGTTGCTGTGCCATGGATGTTTGTAATGGTTCGGAATCCACATTAAACCATAGGTCCCGGTCTAATATGATTGTGAAGCGTTGGCTGTAGGCTGACAACACTATCCCCTATCCGCTGTTGCGCCGATGATGATGATGAGGATGGTGGTGGTATATTCGTTCATTTAAGGGTTATTTCTTATTTTAATTTAAATTTTATTTTTATGCATTACCAGATTTTTATTTATTTCTTTCGCAATTGATTTAATGTCAATTAACGTAGGAAAGACCAACGGGTTTCGGGTTCGAGTCCTTGCTGTGCCATGGATGTTTGTAATGGTTCGGAATCCACATTAAACCATAGGTCCCGGTCTAATATGATTGTGAAGCGTTGGCTGTAGGCTGACAACACTATCCCCCCTGTCCGCTGTTGCGCCGATGATGAGGAGGAGGATGGTGGTGGTATATTCGTTCATTTAAAGGTTATTTCATATTTTAATTTAAATTTTATTTTTATGCATTACCAGATTTTTATTTATTTCTTTCGCAATTGGATTTAATGTCAATTAGCGTAGAAAGACCAACGGGTTTCGGGTTCGAGTCCTTGCTGTGCCATGGATGTTTGTAATGGTTCGGAATCCACATTAAACCATAGGTCCCGGTCTAATATGATTGTGAAGCGTTGGCTGTAGGCTGACAACACTATCCCCTGTCCGCTGTTGCGCCGATGATGATGATGAGGATGGTGGTGGTGGTATATTCGTTCATTTAAGGGTTATTTCATATTTTAATTTTAATTTTATTTTATGCATTACCAGATTTTTTATTTATTTATTTCGCAATTGGATTTAATGTCAATTAAAGTAGGAAAGGCATTTAGCTTTAAATAATGTCATTTTATGTACAATAATAAAAATAAATTGCATAGTTTATAAACATGAAAACAAGTTAAAAGCGTTATTTCATATTTTTAATTTTAATTTTAAGAATAAAATGCAACGAAACAAAAATCATGTTTCAAAAATGTATTTAAATAAAAAAAAACATTTATGTTTAAAACATGTTTTTTTTTTTTTAAATATTGCTGTTTCCAAAACTTAATCATTTAAAGATCTAAACTATTTTGTTGAGAAACAGTTTTGTGACACGAGAACCTTCACGATTCTCGAAGCAAAGATGTCAAAACCACGCAGTGAAGTTGACAGGGATGTAAAAATCCAAATTTGCTTACAGTGCTTCCTACAGGTCGACAGAACTGCTTTCTCTAGCAAAACTTGCAAATCGTTCGATTTGTATTCTAATCTTCTAAAGGAAAATGATAAGAAATTGGAGAATTCCATTTTCTTGGATACCTCAAAATAGAACAATCTCCGAATAGATTTACCGTTGCATTTCTCATACTCGGAAAATCCGAATATCTGCATCCAGATACGAATTTAAATATCTTGCATTAAAATATATATGATATGCAAAAATAGAATTCAAACTATAACAAAAAAAAAAAAGCATTTTGTGTTTAATTTCTAAATAAGCTTAAATGAAACGCTTTATTTAAATGAAATGTTTTTCATAAACTGCTGCAAAATAACGAATTCCTTTACAATAAAAAATTTACAATATTCTAATTCGATTCCTTCTATTAGCTCACACTGTCCCTATATATATCTTGTTCAAATTTTCAATCGTTCATAAAATACTTTTTAGTCATCCACTCAAGTTCAAATACATTTTTTTTGAACTTGTAGTGGATGACACTGGATGTTAATACAGTTTTTCAAATATTAATTCATTCATTAAATTTAATTAATTAATTTTAGGTGTTTTTTAGATTTAAGTTGCATATATCTACCAATAGATGGCGCCAGATAAACTTACAAAACGAATGAAAATTATTTAAAGGACTTTCTGCAATATAGTGAGAAAAAAGTAGGAATTGACTTAAAAAAAATTTTTTTTTTTTTATATTATTCAGTTATGTAATCATCAATTTTCGCATCTGATCTATGTTTTCTGACATCTCACATACATTTTAATGACTTTAAAGGATTCTTTTTCATTCCTAATTAAGTGCTTTTATTTCGAAAGTCATTTTGTACTCTTTTTTTTTCCAATGCCTTAATCTTTTCAGTTCCATTTAGGGATGTTCTATATTTAATCAATTTATTTCTATGTCGTAACTGGAATTTCAACTTTAGCTATTTTGAGTTCGTTAATGCAATTATTTCGATATATAGGATATGTTTTCAATTTTTTTCGAAAACTTATAAAAGAAATACCAGATTAGGTCTCGAACTAAATGGATCTTATTACCATCCATTGTTCATAAATATACTCGTTCATAAATATACTCGTTCATAAATATACTCGTTCATAAATACACTCTTTCAAAATATATTTATATATGGCCTTTAATAGCATTACATAACAACTGCTAAATAAATTGCGAATTATTTTTTGTTTTAGTTAAAAGGATGGTTTAAAATAGTGATCCATTGAAAATTAACTAGATCATTCACATAACAGTAATTAAACTTATTGTATAATGTTATTTAATCCTTATTTATTTTCTCAATTTGACTTTAACGTATAGAAGAATTGAATTGTAGAGGTTTCAGTGGAAACGTGATGAATGTATTGGCTGCTTCATTCGAAGTACAATAAATTTATTAATTGATTTGATAAAAATTAAAATTTCTAAATCCATTTTCATAATTGAAATGATAATTTATTTACTTTTTGTAATATTCTTCTCTACTGTGGGGCTTGCAGAATGTTGATTTTTCTGGTTTTATCCATGTTTAATGCAAATGTGAACCGTTTAGTTTATTGGCTCTATATTTAGCGCATCATGGAAATATATTTAGCGCATCTCGGAGCATTAGTTGGCCTACAGACTCTCACCCGGAGAGGGTATATTTCGCGCACCCTGCGCGTTTCCGAGTTTCGGGATTTCGGCCTAGAAGTTCAGTCCTTTCACAAATCTATAATTTGTTTGTCTTTAAATGCGTTAAATATTGTATATCTCTAAGTGTATGTGTTTAATCATTTAAATTTTTTGTGCAATTATTTATAACCATTTTGGGAGAAAAAAATAATTTATAAATAAAATTTTACAAATAAAACATTAATATTTTATCTAACAATCAATAATAATTTTCTGGTAATTTAAATATTTTAAATTTATCATTGGAGCTTTTTTTTTATTCATAATTTTCCATCAATTAAAAATCAATCACTGGTTTCATTAATTTAATTATTATAAATTTATTTTTATTTTTTTTTTTTCTGATCTAAAAACACACAATTAATTTTAATTTATAAGGAATGTTAAAAATTATTATTTATATCTAAAAGAATCAAATTTTGTTATACCTTTTTTTTTTATACAATTTCTTATTATTAATTCAAAATAATCATATATAGCCGTAATAAATATATTATAATATAAAATTTTTAAAAGCTGAACTCTGATAATAAATATATGATTATATTCTACATTAATTTATTCATAATTATCAAAATCTTCTACATCATAGCAGCAATCAAATGTTCTTATCCATATTTTAATTGAAGTACATTATAATTGATCCATAACAAACATTGATGAATTGATTCATAACAAAAATTGAAGGATAAATAATAATTGATTCATAACAAAAATTGAAAGATATTACAATTGATTCATAACAAAAATTGAAAGATATTGCAATTGATTCATAACAAAAATTGAAAGATATTGCAATTGATTCATAACAAAAATTGAAGGATATTGCAATTGATTCATAACAAAAAATGAAGGATATAGCAATTGATTCATAAAAAGGATATTTCAATTGATTCATAACAAAAATTGAAGGATAATGCAATTGATTCATAACAAAAATTGAAGGATATTGCAATTGATTCATAACAAAAATTGAAGGATATTGCAATTGATTCATAACTTCAATTGATTCATAACAAAAATTGAAGGATATTGCAATTGATTCATAAAAAACTTCATCTTAGATGCAATTTTTGTTTAAAAATTCTTTTTGGAGTTTTGTAGAATTTTTATTTATTTCTTCGGTTTAATTTTTTTTTTTTTTTTTTTCGTGAAAGGTTTCCAAGCGATTCTATTTCATAGGGGTTTAGTAATATTATTCAGGAAATAAAAAATATTCAAATTAAATGAATTTTTTTCTGAACATTATAAAATATTTAGCTTAAATTATTACCTTGTATTATCATTTCTTTTTTTTTTTTTTCGGCAATTAATTATTTCTTAAAATGAAAAACTGCATCAAATAAATAAACATAAATAAATTTATTTTTATGCAAAACTCGATTTTTTTTTTTTTTTTTTTTTTTTTTTTTTATATATAAATTTAAAGTCTATCCGTTTGAAAGTGAACCCTCCATGTATTAAGTTGACAAATAGTATTGATTTGAGTAATCTGTATTGATTTCACGTCTTGAACACGACTCAACTCCATTAATATCCCCCATGTAGTTGACGGGTTATCAATTTCTACTGTCACTTCCAAGTTTTTGAAATTCATTTATGAATAAAACAACCAATCATAAATCTTCTGTTTTTTGTTGAAAGTTTTATCTTGACTCTTTTGTTGTTATTCCATCATAATGCAAGAGAATTTTTGACATTTTTAAAAATTAGTTCAACTATTTCAACACAGAAATATGCCGTGAGTAGATTTATAATACTATTGTCTTTCATTATTTCAGTAGCTCTATATTATTAATGTTCATGGTGTAGATAAAAACAAATATATATTTATATTTCTGATGATTCTTGTAATACCCTTTTAAGGCCCTACAGTTGTTAATTTATGATTTATCTTTTTTTATGGATATTCTGTTTTCAAAATTTCAGCAAAACTCATTTTTTATTAAAAAGAATTAAAAATATTTTGGAAACGATTGACTAATGTGTTGAAACGTTAAGATGTAACAAATAATTTAATATAATATTTTTTTTAACATAAAGATATAATAATAATTTTTATATTAAAAATACGTCACATAATACAGCAAGAAAATTTTTAAATAATTAAGCTAAAATTGGATTTTTTTTTAATGATTTACGCTCTAAATAAATTTGTCGATAAACACTTTAGTTATATAAAATATTTTTTATAAATTTTTTTTAAGAGTTAATTTTTTTTTTTAAAAAATCAAAAACAATTATTTTTTTAGATCTCATTCTTTCATACATTTTCTTAAAAAGTTTTTTGTTTTACATATTTTATTATGAAAAAAGCATTTTCCTTTTATTAAATAAATAACATCCCAATCAATAGACTACAAGCTAAAAAAAAAACTCCTTTATGTAAGCTAATAACTTCTTACATCGATTAAAAATATTTCTATACAGTGCTTAAATTTTAATAACCTTTTATAAACATGTTTTAAATGTATCTATTTGTTAAAGTGTAATGATAGTTTTAGCAACATTAGCTGAGGCTATTAAATACGGTTATGTGTTCATAATTTATGTATAAATATCTAACTAATTGGGCATAAATTTTACAAAACATCTTTGTAACACAAACTTGCATTCTATATTGTAACAAACATACATTAAACATGTAAAATGTTTGTCTTTACATGTCTGGCTTTTAATATGTCTTACAATAACACACGTTTAAATAAGTAATATGTCTTAAAAATAATTAAGTTTCGAGTTTGGAAAAAACTGATCTCTTCTGAGTGTAAAATCAGACAAATAAAATTTCTAGGCTTATATTTTTGAAGTTGATAAAATAAGAAAAATACACAATTTAACAATTTTTAGGCATTTTTAAATATTTATTTTATGGCAGCATTTATATAATTTCAGAGATTATATGTTGTTACTTATCCCACTTGGTAGATATCTAATCTAGACCAAGTCTACGAACCAGAATGGACTCATGGTTGAAGGGGAAGGAAGCAGCTTCTGTTGTAATGGAGCACCCGTAGGTAGAAGTCTGACTTTGGCTCCGTGACGCTTTACAGTCAAGGAGACCGGGACCTACGATTGAAAGTGGATTCGAACCACTACAAACATCCATGCACCGCCGGGACTCGAACTCGAAACCTGTGGTACCGAGCGCCAGAGCGCTAGCCACTCGGCCATTCAGGCCCAAAGAGATTATATTTGGCGTGCTTCTATGATTATTATTTTTAATCATTATTAAAATGCACTCTGGCACTAAGTGACATGGATGTTTGCAGTGCTTCGGAATCCACTTTCAATCGTAGGTCCCGGTCTAATATGACTGCTGGGCGTAGGGTTGACAACTTTACCAGTAAAAAATGAAAATATCACCTGTCTCGAAATCTGTCAGTAGGCAGACGGCCTTGGCCCACCATGGGCTGTAGCGCCACTGTAGTACTATTCTCGTGGTACATCTAGATAGTGATGAATTATCCATTCTAGTGGCAAATAACTATATAACAAATAACTATAATATATAACTACACATACTATAATAACAACTAAATAAGTATGTTCTATATAAAATACTATATAGTTATATGGTATATTAATTATATAATAATTATATACCATAATAATAAATCTAACTTACCAGTGTTCAAAAATAATATGTCTACTTTAATATTTTATTACTTATTTTGCCAAATGTATCACAATGCATTCTATGTTATAACAAATGTTATGAACTTTAAATTCGTAGATATTATTCTTTCTAAAGGATTTGCAAATAAATTATTGTTATGCTAAAAATTTTATAACTGTCATAATATTTTATCCTAATAAAAGCGATAAAGGTTTACTCAGTAAATGAAAAATGTTATAATAATAACTTTCTCAACGCATTTGAATTGAAAATTGAATAATGCACAAGGAAAATAAATAGTTGCAATAATATAATCAAATACTGCAAAATAAATATTTAATAAAAGAATAATTTTATTTGCCTGATAAATTTTAAGTATGAAAACGAAAATTAAAATTTACATCGCATATATATATATTCAATTTACATCTTAATATATATTTTTTGTTTCTATATTTCAAAAGATATATTTGAAATTATTTAATTCTTCGTAGAAAGATATGTTGAAAAAATAAATAAATAAAATTGTCTGTGAGAGTATTTACAAAAAGAATCCTTTTCTTGCGCTATATAAATATTTGGAAAACCTAGAAACATTTATTTTTACTTGAGTTATTTAACATGTAATTAAAATAATTATATTTTGCATTTCATTTATGATTTAACATAAGCTAATTTCTATTTCACATTTAATTACAATTATTTACACAGTTTAAATGAATTTGTTAATCGACGATTTGATGCGATTTTAATCGGTCGTTTTACATTACCAACTAAATAATTTGTAATTATTTATTATTGAGTAATGTGTTTTCATACAGACTTTTCATTTATTTTAAAGCCATCTTTTTACAACTTTATTTCTTAGTACAAAAAATAAAATCGAATATTTTTAATTAAATGTTGATGTTAATAGAATAGTAAAGATACAACAAATTCAGCATTATTCAATGTTGTCCTGATAAATTTTATTTTAAAATTATCTCATTAGTTTCAAACATAAGCTATCGTTGAAAAAGAAGTGCATTTAATTCAGCTGGTGAAATGTGTTAATATCACTTATTTGAAATACCAACAGATTTGGTTACATTTGTAACAGAGTGTCTCGTTAATTCTAAGAAGTCAAATATAATATATTAGTTGCTGCTGTTGATGTTTCTGTGCCTAATGTAATATACAAACAGAAGACGATAAAACTCTTCTCGAAAGGTACATAATTTACATCCTGATCTTCACTAATAAAGGACCCATCATATACGACCACCACCCAAGAAGGCCTTTTAAAGGAAACTATGCTGCAATTGCGTGATGCTTAGAAGAAAATCTGAAAACTCCTATCACATTGTCAAAATTGCCTTCAAGTCTCTGAAAATAGTAAATGAATAACTCACAAAAAGAGTACGAACCTACAAAAATTATTACTGCAACTAAATTTTGTATTTAATGCTGAAATTTTGTAATTAAAATGGTTCAAATTTCCGACTCATGGCCCAATGGTAACGTGCTTAGCTAGCGTGGTAAAGAACTCAGGTTTTTTAACCGTTGGAGGCATCTGTTGTAGGCATCTACTACTTTTCAAAAACGACTAGATTCGATAGCGATTGTGACAACTTATGTAAATAATTTTGCATCGGCAGTAGAATTGACATTTGGGATTTTTCCGATTTTTCTCCCATGGGACTCTCAAATGCGGAGAAGTCATCCTTAAAAGTCCTCCCTTCATTATTCATCGATGCGTTGTTCATGGCTCTACTAGACGAAACACGAGGACCACCAATATTCCTATAAAAACACAAACACAAATAATTTGGATTGTTATATATAAATATAAAGGATAAAAATTTATGATGATTCAAAGGACGAAAAAAAAAAATATTAAAATTTTATATTTTGATTACAAAATGAAATATGATATTAATACTAACATTTATCATGCTCTGTTATTTTTTTAACTCGATTAGCTTTAAATTTATTAAGCTTATAATTTGTTTAAATTTAGTTTAAAAATCCATCTTTATCTTCGATGATTACTCATAATATACATATAAAAAAAAATGTGTTATAATTAATTTGACGTCTTTGTAAAATGAATTCAATCTAAATAATGTTATCTTAAAATCACCTCTTAAAAAAAGTATTGAAAAATGTCAAAGCATCTAACAATGGGGAAAAAGTGGTATTTATAAAAAAAAAAAATGTAACGACATGAAGTAAAATAAAAGGAAAAGAAAAAGAAAAGAAACGATTCTGAATGAAACCTTTAAAAAAAAAAAAAAAAAGGTCTTGAAGAAAAAAAACCAACTTTTCAAATGTTTAAAAGAATTAAGGCATTCGCTACATTCTTTTAGACTAATGATAAAGAACTCAAGACATTCTTTTCTTTCCGTCGCAGATGAAGGGGAAAGTCGTTTTAAATGTAGTACAAAATAAAGATCTGAAGGGCTTGTATCTCATTTAAAACTCATGTCTATCCGGTAAGTAGATTAACTAAACTGTCAACTTGCAGTTTTATTTTTATTTTCCCTTTCATTTTAAAGAGATTTAAAGATAATTGTAACTTTTACGATAAACTTACTAAGGGAATATGATGTAACACTAGCATCATCTGTAACAATCAAATATATTTCATTATTGAAGTAAACTTCAATTTCTTTATTTTGACCCATTATCCTGCTAAAATTCTTATTCTCTTTAGAACAAGAATACCACTTGGTTAGTTCTGCGGCGTTGAATAAAAAATGTCATCAGTTACTAATTTTCATTTTTTGAAAAAATATATTTATTATTATTTTGTATTAAAACTGATCGTTTAGTTATTACGCTTTTCGTTTCTAATATATTCATCTCAAAGGAGTGTGTTAATATCACTTATTTGAAAAACTAGTAGAAACTTTGACAGTTATAGCAAAGTGTACCGCATCGACACTCACTAGATTTTCTGAGTTAATACGTATATTGCTTTCTTGTATCTTATGGGGTATGATAAATAAGAAACTTTAAACCCTTTTGGAAGTCAGGTAATTTACTCCATTAATATATGGATCATCATGCCACAGTCGGAATAGAGAATAGTTTCTTGCAGGACTTTGAAAGAGAACTGTCCACTATGCCGTGATGTACACTCAAGAGCCAAAACATTATGACCACCCCTACATTTTGCAATGAACTCGCCTGGATGACGTGGAAGGCACGTGATCAGGTGGAAGTGGTATTTAACTGGTATTAAGTGGTGGTATTAATCCATGCCGAGTTGAAGCTGTGTTGAGCGCCAAAGGTGGGCCAACTCGTTATTGACAGGTGGTCATAATGTTTTGGCTCTTGAGTGTATATCAGAAACCAGATAGAGATTCAGTTAAAAATAATTTTTCACTTCTAAATTCCTAGAGCTTTGTATATTTCCATTGTTCACAAATTAAGCCGTCTTTTGCATTCATCTACCAACTCTCGCATTTAATGATTTAACTACCAATCCTTTTTCTAATAATTTTCTTCATTTGCGCAACAGCCCCATGGAAGGCCAAGGCCATCTGCCTAATGGCAGATTTCGAGACATGAGATGTTTCTCTTTTTACGAGGTAGAGATGTCAGCTCTACGCCTTACAGTCAAATTAGATCGGGAACTACAGTTTAAAGTGGATACTGAACCACTGCAAACATCCATGGTACTTTTGGGACTCGAGCCCAAAACCTGTGGCCCCGAGTGCCAAGCGCTAGTCACTCTGGCTATCAGTCTCCTTTTCTAATACTGCTTGGCAAGTTATAATGATTAGCACTCTATCTTACTTTTGATTTATATATATTTAAAATCTGTGTATGCTATATTGTAGTGTATCACAAATATTTTCCATATTATGTTTTCTTTAAGTATATAAATTCACGTAAACGTGGGTCTTGCATATTAGTTTTAATCATATTATATACCTATATTGTTTTATCGAATATCTGTTCTAATATTTTTATTGCTTATTTTAAAAATCGTACTATCTTTCAGTAACCATAAAGTCCAAATTGAATTCTGGGAAATTTTATTTTCTTTGCGTTGTTTTCAGCCTGTCCACGTGAGAAAGAAATCCATTCTCAAACTCATTAAAAACCGGTTTAAAAAATCATACGAGAAAATCATGTGCTTCGACTTCGTTCTGACAAGAATCGGTTTTTTTCTTTCCGCACATCAAAATGATTTTTATTTTTGTGTAAAAATAAATATTTTTTTAACCTTTTTTTTTAAAAAAATATATAAATAATTTATTATATATTTACAATTTATAATATATAATTTTAAAATATGTAATTTTATAATATAATATAATTTATTTCATACATTTCATTATTTATTAAAAATGTTAATCAACAGTTTTTTACCAAATCATAAAATTGTGGCATAATAAAAAAATATGTAATTTATAAAAAGTATATAAAAAAAAAAATAATATATATTATAAAAATAATAATATAAAAAATAATATAATAATATAAAAATACATAAAATTTTAAAGCATAAAATTGTGGATAGGATTTTTTATTCGATTTATATTTGTAGAAAAATATTTTTTTTTTTTTTTTAGAATTTTGCGATTAATAATATTCTTTCTTAAATATATTTTTAATTTCATTGATATTTGCATTTTAGTTTTTAAAAATTGAAAAATTAGCATTGCAATTTTTAAGTAATTACTTCTGTTTAGTGAAAAAAAAATAATTTAATGGGTGAAAATGAAATGATTTTTATTTTCATAAATAATAGCACATTTTAATTTTCATTTTTCAAAATTTTATCACATTAACTTTTATTTAAGTTTGCATTTTTTCATAATGAATAATATAAATTATTGATAAATTATTTTATTTATTTTTTAAACTATTCATTTAATATATTCATCCAAATATTCATTTTTCCTGTAAAAATATTAATAAAAATTCACATAATATTTTTAAGTAGCATTTAAAATTCTAAATTAAATTCTAATTCTTCTTCTAATAGTATTTAAAATTCTAAATTATCTATTCTCTGGCATATGCCTTATATCCTAAATTATTTTATTTTATAAATATTATTTATAATAATGATATATTAACTAAATTATATCATTTTATTTGTTATTTTAATCACCATTGCCAAAATTTATTAAAAATAAAACAACTTTTTATCTTTTTCTATTTATCGTTTGTTAAAAACGACTTTTTATTTAAGAATAACGATTTTACCTTTCTTAAATTTGTTTTGAAATTTTAAATATTTTTATAGTAAACAAAGGGACAATCTAAACTTTCGTAGCAGTAGGAATTGTTAAAAAAAAACTTAGGTTTGCGACAGATAAAATATTATCCAATTTTCTCTCAAAGAGACTTTCAATGCAAGAATACCACGTCTAAAAGTGCTCTGTATCTTCAAACTCCAGATCGAATCGAGGAGGTGCTATAAATAGAAAACAAAACAATACTTCTTCGAACGCTTACGTGGAGGAACAGATCAACATGCAAATGCTGCCACTCCTGATTCTTTTGAGAAGGAAAAGAAGGAAAAAAAATCGTTTTCAGACGAATTTCGCAGAACAACAACCGAACAGGGAGAATCTTTTGGAATGTTTTCTCCTTCTTCAGGAAAATTTATCGATTTTCGACACACCGAATGAAATTCTTCAGCAAAAATATAAGTTACGGTTAGTTATGGTTCCTTTTTAACTGCAAATATTAATATTAAAATATGCAAATATTTCATTTTAAATCGTAATAATATGGAATTTCGCTACAGTCGTCATAAGAATTTTCACCATTAGAATCAAACAAAATTTTTTTTTTTTTTTAACGAAATATGCTAATAGCGAATACTTTTATGGATAATTCATGTTTTCAGAAAAGTTAATTTTTTAGAATTTTTTTTTTTCTTGAATATTTTAAACATATGTAAAAAAGTTATGCGTTAAAATTATACCAACAAAATCAGCCTTTTTTTTTTTTATTTATGGTACTAAATTAAAATAAAAGGGTATATTTTCAGTGGTATAGGATTAAATTGGATTCAAAACATAAATTTTTTATTGCATGCAAATCACAGTCATTCAAACTGTATCAAGTCTGAGGACTCAAACATTCAGTTAGTAGAATTAAAAAATGTGAAATATATATATATGAAATAGTTAAAAAATATGAAATATTGATACTTTTACTAAAAATGTTAATAAACCTAATATATAACTAGCTTAAACTATTATTATTTCTCAATTATAAATGGATTTCATGGGATTAAAATACTTGGAAAAGAAGAACGTTTTAGTTCCTTTAAAATTGTCCATTATTAATTTGATTTCGCAGATAAATTACTTAAACTAAGAATATTTATTAAAATATTGTTATTTTAGGAAAAAAATTAAAGAAAGGAAAACTATTTTGGAGATTAATTCTACATAAATAAATATATGTCCTCCTATTTTAATTAAACTTTTAAGTTCATTTCATTTGCAAAATTTTTGAAGCATAAGAAATATTGTTACAAAAATTTAAATTATATAACAAAATTATTTTTAAACAATTAAATCATAAGACATTTCAGTATTTTAGACCTATTATTAGTTCACGAGAACAATAAAAATATTGTTACAAAAATTTAAATTATATAACAAAATTATTTTTGAGCAATTAAATCACCAGACATTTCAGTATTTTTAGAACTATACTTTTTTCCTTAGAACAATAGAAATGTTAAAATTTAAATTATATAACAAAATTATTTTTGAGCAAAAATCACCAGACATTCCAGTAGAACTATACTTTTTCCTTAGAACAATAAAATTAAAATTTTTTATAACAAAATTATTTTTAAACAATTAAATCACAAGACATTTCAGTATTTTAGAACTATTATTAGTTCACTAGAACAATGGAAATATTGTTAAAAAATTTAAATTATGTAACAAAATTATTTTTGAGCAATTAAATCACCAGACATTTCAGTATTTTAGAACTATACTTTTTTCCTTAGAACAATAGAAATGTTAAAATTTAAATTATATAACAAAATTATTTTTAAACAATTAAATCTCAAGAAGATATTTAGTGTTTTAGAATTATTATTAGTTCACGAGAACAATAAAAATATTGTTACAAAAATTTAAATTTTTAACAAAATTATTTTTAAACAATTAAACCATGAGACATTTCAGTATTTTAGAACTATTATTAGTTTACGAGAACAATAAAAATATTGTTGAACAAATTTAAATTGCTTAAATATAGTTTTGTTATATAATATTTCAGTATTTTGGAATAATTATTAATTCTCGATAACAATAGAAATTTTGTTACGAAAATTTAAATTATATAGAATTATTTTTAAACAATTAACTCACATGACGTTTCAGTATTTTAGAACTATTATTAGTTCATGATAACAATAAAAATTAGTCATTTTTTTTTTTTAACGTAAAGAATATTTTCTTGATTGGAAAGTATTATTAAATTGTTTAGCTTAATTTCATTCACAAATATTAACCAATTTTCTTCATTGGCAATTCTATTATTATTAGCATAACAAATGGGTAATGTTAGAATTTAACCAAAATCAATAAAATACCAAAAGCGTTACATACGTTAAATATCTATAAACATACCCATACATTAAAATAATTATTTAGAGTAATAATATTGCAGCAAATTATTAACTTTATACTTTTTCAGATGTGCATCTTCTCAAAGATTTCATAATTACTGAAATAAAACAGGCGGCAAAAAAAAAAATCCATATTGTTCTGGTAAATGGAATTTTTAATTAGTTACAATTACAGCGATGCCAATTAAGAGTTTTGAGATAGAGGATATAAAACTCGAGTTCCAAAAAAAAAATTTCTCCAAAAAAAAAAAAACTTATGAAAGAAATTAATAACATACATTTTAATGATAAAATTAAGCACATATAAAAAATGCATTTCTTAGAATCCCTAGAATTATGTAAGGTGCAAATTTTTATTTAACAAAATAATTGTTCTGAATAAAAAATTATGAAATATTAATTTTTATTATTATTTCAGTTACTTAATATTAAATTGGTAATGTACTTAATTTATACTTAAAGCTATTATCATCGTTACTTATTTAGTGACATCCCAGAGGTAGAATAGAATCAATGACTTTCAAATTAATTTATTCTGATAAAATTCACCACAAATAATTGAATTTCCTTTGTTGGAATCATACATTAACTCTTTCGTAAACATATATAAAGATTAAATACCCAAAGAATATAAACATAAACATAAACAATTAGTAAAACGTATGTTTAACAAAACATACGTTTAATGTTACATAATTTTATTTTACGATTAATACTGCATAATTTTAATTCAAGCAAAGTAGTGTATACATAGACAAATGAATTATTTTATCACAAGAATTTATATCGTATCTTTGTCACTTTATTATGTGAATTCTTATTGATAATTGGGATTACTTTTCAGTATTTATTTAATGATACTTAATTTGAGGTCATTGTTAAATATATATATATTAATTTGAATTATATATAAATAGTTAAAATTGATTATTTTATCACAAGAATTTACATCGTATCATTGTCACTTTTTTATATGAATTTTCATTGATTCATTGATTGAATTTTCACTGACTGTGTTTATCGTTTAGTATCTATTTAATCATACTTTATTTGAGGTCAAAGGATATTTACAAATGAAACTTTATTAGATATAGCATAGGATATTGATAGGTGTTGCACAGACTAAATGCAGCAAATTCAGTATTATCCGAAGTGCACTATGAAGGCTGTTCTTTTTAACATTCACTACAGTGAATGGGAGAAGTCTTATGAATACAACTATCTCGCAGTTATTACATTGGAGTAAAACCAAGAAAGTACTCCTGTAACAAACCCGACGACAGTGAGTCAGGTTGCTAATGTGCACGTTCATTTATCATTTTACGTTCATTTATTTGTCCCTAAATAGGGTACTATGGCAACTCTTATCCTCTTTCCGTGAAGAATTGAGAACCAATTTCCTTAGGCACTTTTTAAATACTGAGCTGTGACGGCTTTGGTTTCAGTATTAAAATATATTGTTGTTTCTTAACCCACTTGATCGACAGCAACATCTGGACCAAGTCCATGAATCAACAATGGGTGGAGGAAAGAGAGGGACAGCAAAAGTTGGAAGAAGAGAACGGGAGGGGGAACTTAATGATAAATTTTCAAATAAAGGTAGTTTAGCATTAAAATTCTTTAAATCGTGTTGTTGTGTCTTATCGTTAGTGTCCTGCAGTGCGGGACGGGCACACCATGAACAGTCGACTCATAGATGGAGGGAGTAGTGTTGGAGTACCCATGGGTAGAGGTTTGGCTTGGCACCGTGTCGCTAAAGAAGGGGTGCAGTGCCTTCAGGGATAATTTTAGGTGGAACTACCCCGCATTTGCGTATCGTATGCGGGGTAGAGTAAATATTTTTAATAATGAAGCTAGGGTAGGTCTGATTTCAGTATTAAGATACGTTGTTGATTCTTATCCCACTTGGTTGACAATAACATCCAGACAAAACACAGAAAATTACCATCACGAAGTCCGACTAAAGAGGCAAGATGTTGAATGTCACACATTCCAATGAATCCGCGTTTTTTTGAAACAGTGTCTACAAAAAAGCCGCCAGTGGATTAAACCTCAGCCCTATTGCTTACCAGCGTCACATGTTTCCACTGAGCCACGAGTATTAAAATATAAATTAGCTTTTTTTAAAAAAAATTAAGCAAAACTTCTTGGAAAATCAGTATCTCCCACACAATTTCAAAGATGACAGGGATATTGTTGTTTCATAATATTTTTCACAAAAGAGCAAAAATAAGTTGTTGTTTTTATTGTTTTCTAACAAAATCATTCATATACATTTTCTTTGTTATTTATGTTTTAAAATTGTTTCAGATTTTTTTTTTATCTTGTTTATTTATTTATTTATTTTTTATTTTTTTTTTTTATGTTTGGATAATTAGAGCTTGGTATATCTATGATTTAATGTACAGGTGGCAATTTAAACTATACTTAAATTTAAAAATAATAAAATAATATTAAATAAAATGAACCTTTCATGGAACAACACGCGTGTACCATTACACTTACAGAACAAAAATCGCTTGCTATATATATATATAAAAGAACAAAGATTTATGGTGGGGAAAAAAATATATCCTCGCTTTATTTCATAAATGAAAGCACGTAAATGTAAGAAGACAGGAAAATGAATGTTCGACAAAACTATTTCCTTCCTAGAAAATTCATTTTTCTCCCGTTTCCCTTTTTGACACTGTTCGAAAAGTGGGAAGAAAAGAAAAATAAAACAGAATCAAACCCTAAAGAGAAAAGAATCATAAGTAGTAGCTTAAAAAAAAAAAAAAAAAAAAAAAAAGTGAGCTGCGTACCACAGTGTCATTCTCGCTTCACTGCACTTCAGAACTTCTAAAATCCGCGAATCTGCAGAATCGTCTGCCGCTGATTAAAACGGCAAAGAAAGCACCAAGAATATTTAGGGGTGGTGAGGTAAGGGGGGTGGGGCAATAAAAAGCAGTCGATAAATCCTCGAGTTTGCATTTTGCTGCCTCGTGCAAGGATTATGCTGGTTTTATTTCTTCTTTCTTTTTTTGGTACTAGATAAATATTTGACTAACTCTGCTGCAGATGATTTCGTGTTCTGTAATGACATGTAATACGATATTTGGTTATTATTCAACGAGCAAAAAATAAGGCTTTTAGGAGGATCGAAAATGACTTAGGTCATTTATTTATTTTTATCCAAATGCATTTTCAGCTGCTTTTCAAGTAATATAAAAGAAATAGCCACATCTTTTTTTCTTATTAAATTTCATAAAATGATTACTGGTTGGATATTGAGTATATATATATTTCTGAAATTGATTAAAATTTCGTAATAATGCATTGGTTCAAAAAAGTGTGTACTTTCTTCTTTGTGTACATTTTTTTTTTGTTTTGTTTTTATTTAAAAATACTACAGTGTATTTTTAAATGTACAGCTTAATGTTTGTAAAACTCTCATAAAAAACCCTTATTGATATTTTGTAACTAAACACAAATGATTTGCCATATATTATGTAAGCAATGATTTGCAGCTTTATGGTTTTAACCTCAATTTATTATAATACTTATTTGGATATTTCACTCTCATTTATTAAAAAAAAATTTTTTTTTAATTTTAATCGTAGATTATATATCGCTATTCATTAGACCACCATATTGTTATTTTTTTTTTTGTAAAAAAAATGCATAGGAAGATTTTTAAAATTTTTAAGAACTAACATTTTAATCAGTATTGATAAAAGGAGAATTGAAATAAGAAATGATTCATAAACTACAATTATATTGCAAGACAAAGCTTGCTTTAAGTTTTTATTTTGTCAAGTACTGTAACTGTACAAATAATGAAATAACAAAATTATAAAAACAATATTGCTGTAAAAAATTAACAATACATTATGTTGCGAGAAGGAGATTTTGTAAAAAAGAATGTGGTTTTTATTATTAATTTAATTACAATTTATTCATTTTTATATCGACTGCAATCCAGTAAGACCGCACAAAAATTAAATAAGTATTGTATAAAAATATAATATCTATATGTGTACATCCAATCTTATGAAATAAAACAGTATTACAAATTCCTTTTTTTAATTAATTACATAAAATAAATTGATATTCTTCGGTACTTATTTTAATTAGACATCTTTTATCAAGTATTAACAATATTAATAATTGATAAGTTAATTATATACGTTTTTGTCAATTATTAAACAATGTTAATAACTGATTAAAAACCTATCAATTATTAAACAATGTTAATAATTGATAAGTTAATACGTTTTTAATCAATTGGCCAAGTTAATAATACGTTTTTAATCAATTGGTAAGTTAATATGGTAATACGTTTTTTTTTATCAATTATTAACAATGCTGATAATTGATGTTAATAATACGTTTTTTTATCAATTATTAAATAATGGTAATAGTTGGTAAGTTAATAATACGTTTTTATCAATCATTAATATTGTTAATAATTGTTAAGTTAATAATACGTTTTTTATCAATTATTAACAATGCTGATAATTGATAAGTTAATAATACGTTTTTTATCAATTATTAAATAATGGTAATAGTTGGTAAGTTAATAATACGTTTTTATCATTATGAATATTGTTAATAATTGTTAAGTTAATATAGCTTTTATTGCCAATTATTAAAGAAATCAGAAAATACTTCAAGAAACCAAAGGCAGCGCTAAAAGTATTTCCAAATAAATGTACAACACATTTAATACCCCAACAGATTTCAATTTTTTTTCATTAGAATTGTTTTAATTTTTTTATAAACCTTGATATATACACTCAAGAGGCAAAACATTATGACCACCTGTCAATAACGAGTTGGCCCACCTTTGGCGCACAACACAGCTTCAACCCGCCTTGGCATGGATTAATACCACCTAATACCAGTTAAATACCACTTCCACCTGAAAACGTGCCTTCCACGTCTCCAGGCGAGTTCATTGCAAAATGTAGGGGTGGTCATAATGTTTTGGCTCTTGAGTGTATATATCAATACACATGTGCATCTATATCTGACGAGGTTAAAAATTAAAAATCATTTGGTATAACAATTCTGTAATATAAACAGAAAAGAAACTATTTTAATATTTTGAATTATTATTTAAAAGCAATAATGCCAGTAAATGTTTTCCCTTTGTTGAAAACAAAACGAAAAGAGTTCTCGTATAATAATAGCAACAATAAAAAAAAGTTGTAAATAATTTTTGGTGCGCTTCTCATGATAATGATGATGGATTTCTTTATTTCTTTCTTTTTCATCTTTCTAAAAATATTTTGATATTATGTTTCAGGTTCCCGCCAAGGCAGCCTGGAAAGAATTATCGATTCGAGTCCCCTGTCGAAAGCAGAGAGGAAGAAGCTTGAAAAATACAACAAGTTCAATATTGATCTTCAAGGTATTTTTACCCTTTTAAAAAGCAAAACTAAGAGTAAACTTTTTCAAAAGAGATATCTGCTCTTTCCGAATAACCTTTTTTTTTTTCTTACCTGCTTTATCTTCATACAAAATAATTCTTCACAAAATCATTTCTGTTTCTTGTCCAATATTTTAGTGTCTTACTCAGAAAGTTTCAATGTAAAGTGTTATATTTAATTTTTATTTTATTATACGATAATAACTAATACTGAACAATTTCTTTAGATAAACATAAGCACAATAGCACGTTATTTATTTTTTTTTTTAAGGAATGATATTCAATATACCTTAATTACAAAACTTACAATGTTAAAATACAAAATGTAAGAAAAAAAAAATTATATAATAGCACCTTTCCATTTTTTTATTTACCAATTATCTTATGAAAAATAATTATGTATTATTATCATATTGGGTTATATAACTTGAAAACCTCGCAATTAGGCTATGTAGCCTATGAATTGTATAAGCAAGTAATAAATGAAAACATTTTTTTAATATTATTGTTAAACAAAATCCTGTTTTTTTCAATAAATATGAATGGAAAAACAACACAATATAAAGTTTTTCTTTTGTATATCTGTTAAACATTATTTTCCATCCAAACTCAATTTAATATATCTTTGAAGCAGTTTTGAACTGTTTTATTTTCCATCCAAACTCTATTTGCAGTATCATTGAAGTTGTTTTGAACTGTTTTATTTCCGTCCAATTTCTATTTGTAGTATCTTTGAAATAGTTTTGAACCCGTTTTGTTTTCCGTTCAAACTCTATTTGTAATATATTTGAAAAGTTTTGAACTGCTTTTATTTTTATTACCAACGCTATTTGTAATATCTTTGAAGTAGTTTCTAATAAACAAATGATATATTTTAATTCTGAAAAATTTATTTAATGTAGTACTTAGTTATATTTAATTTCTACCAAATCAAATCATTAATCAAAATAAATAAATATATTTTCATAAACAACTAATTGAAATCTCATTAATTAACTTGCCTGGAACTAAATTTTCAAAAATTATGCATTCATTAATTATTTATTCTAGCAAAAATATATACATTTTTTAACAATAAAAATTACAATGAAATTTTTCTTTAAATTTTTCACATAATTATAATCACCTATACTGCCTTTGCAATTTTCTCAAAGTGTTGATTTGCATCAAAATTTATTGTTTCAGGCTATTTTTCAAGTTTTTTTTTTTTAAATTATATTTCATGTTTCCGTTATGAATAAAATAAAAGCAGCTTTCTAGAATAATCTTAAACAAAGAACTATAAAATAGAAATACATAAATCATGAGAGTATAATATAATCCAATCACTACTTCAAACAAATCCAACAAAATCCTTTTAGGAAGGTCTACACAAAAGACATATTTACTTATTTCAGCTTTTTTAATCCAATTACAAACAAGTTAAAACAGAAAGAAATTGACATATTAAGTAAATAATTCCATATGTTTCTTACTTAAGGTTCTTATTTTTCGTACCTACCTTATATAAGGCAAAAAATAATAGAAATAGAAAAATAATTTATGAATATATTTTAAGGCACTCTACTTATTTTTATTTCTAAAGATGTCTCAACACATTTCTTAAAGAATTTAGTTCTTTTCTCACTTACATATATCAACATATCATTATTTGGGAAGCTTTTAAGATTGTTGATCAAAAGGGCTGTATTGGATTAGGAAAAAGATTTTTGTAGGAAATTCATAAAGGAATAATCGTCAAATTCAAGCCAATGAAATATAGAGTAATAAGGAAATTTATCTTTAAGTATTTCTTTAAATACAATGAAAAAGATTCTACTTAGATATATAACATTATTTAATGCAATTTTTTTTAAATTAGAGTTCTCAGAAATTAGCATTAAAATTAAAAGCAAAGTTATGTGCAAAGTGATTGTTCTAATTTCTCACTATAATGATGTATGATGTAATTGAAATATGTTGTTCTAATGCAGCTGGCAATACAGAGGCAGTTAATCTTTATGCCATAAGCAAAGACTGCACCACTGTTACTCATTTAGCACTGCTCAGGGGGCACGTGTAGCTTGAAGATATGCTACGGACGCGAGTAATACTACCCCCACAACGTTGTACGATCCTATTAGACCGGGACCTATGGTTTAAAGTGGTTTCCGAACCATTGAAAACTTCCATGTCACCGTCGGGGTTCGAACCCAGTAGTACCGAACGGTAGCCACTCTATGGGGGCCATCAGGCTCCTGTTGTAATTGAAATATACTAATTATTTTTTTAGCTAACATAATACTGATTTATTTTTAATATTGAAAAAATATTAAATTTCAAGATTTAGATGAAATTTCAGATTCAGGTTGTTATTATAGTTACACGCCATCTTATGATTAACAGGTTTTAATTTTGTTTCAACTTATTTTGGAATTTTATTTTGATTTTGTTCGAAACTATTTTACAGATCTGAAGTCGATAGCATTTATGTAAAAATAATGTTACAACCAGAATTTAATAGAGTTATGCACCAATATGGATATAATTTAATTATTTTCAAAACATTTATGACATTTATTATGAAAAATTTAAATTTAAATTAGTTATTAAATTTATTGCACAAATGTGTCTTTTATATATCTTCTGAATCCATCTATAGAGTGATATTTTCTATAAACATATAGTATTTCTAGATTACAAATCAAGTTTTGGAACATTTTATTACTTGCTAAATGTAAAATTCATTGTAAATTTATATATGATGGATCTTCATTTTTAAATTTTATTTTATACAAAGGAAATTTATTTTATTCTATATATGCATCCTACATTTGTCTTCTATATTCTTTTTTTTTTTTTTTTAATTATAAAATGACTAGCACATATAAAACAGCATTGCCCAGTTTAACTCTTCTATATCAAAGTTGATAAACATCATTAGTTGTTATAATCGATAAAAAAAAACTTCCATCAAACTGCCAAACAAAACTATAAAAATTTATATTAAAAACCCCTTTAAACGCCGATTCCAAAGCATCCAATAACGCTTAAAAATAGAAACAATAGACGCCAGCAATAATAAAACCAGAAGCAAATTATCAAACTGGAGTCAGATGTGAAAAAGTTGTGATATTATTTCCCATTGTAATTCTTTACAAACAATTGCTAGAGCCATCTGATAGCAATAAAAAATAAGATTTTGTTTAATTAAATTATTGCTAATAAAATTTGGGCACAATTTTTAGCTACTCAAAATTTTAAGAAAGTTAAATTAAAAAATGTAAAGTCCATTTATTTTCTTTGAATTTAAGTGTTTTAGTTTTTAAAATTATTATAGCAATGTAATGCATTGTTAGAAAGTATAATGCATTGCTAAAAATACGTTAAAATTGCAGTTTTATTTAAAGACAGTTTACAATAAATAATTAGATTTTTTTTTTTTTTTCATTAAAACAAATTTTAAAGGAACAGAAAAGACAATAAAAAGACGATCACATACCAATTAAACTTGGAAAAATATTTATCAAAACTAATCAAAATTATAATTACAATTTATTGCAACTTTATATTATAAAGGGTCATTTTCATTTTAATTAGAAAAGAGCAAATTAAAATTTTTCGCTATGCACCAGATTAAAAAAAAATTCATAGAAAAAAATTAGACTTCTAATTATTACAGTATATATATATATAATAGTTTTTTAGTGAAATATTATATCCAAGTGTAATATAACTTAAAATGCATATGAATATTTGAAATTATAGCATTTTAAATATTCATATGTAAAAAAAAAAATTTTATGCAAGTCAAAAACAACTCTTTAATGTCTGATTAAAGAAATTTTCAAATTTTTAGATATAAAGAATTTTTATATAATAAAAAAACTTGATTATTTTTTTCTTTAAAAGTTATTCAAAATTTGCAAATGTATATTTTTAGCTCTGTTGGCTGCAGTGGAACACAAACAGCTGGACCGGGCCCGAGGAATATTGGAAACAACCAATGTAGATATCAACAGGTATGTCAGATTAAAATGCTTATTTTTCACGAAAAGATACAGAAAATTCAAGAAATTATAAAGCTAGGTAAGCGTAATGATATTGGGTATAAATGCATTTGTTGCACAATAAATAATAGATACTATACTTTCAAAAAGTATAAAATGTAACTGTTTTTTCATATCTATTGCGAAAATTTATAAGCAGAGAACGATTCAAGTAGATGCAAGTCGACTGTGCTTCCATCTATTGATGAAATAAGAAACTAATACGAAGCACCTAAAATTCTTTCGATAGTTGCAAATGATTCAAGAGAGTGCTGAAATTTTTATGAAAAATTAAAATAACTATAACTATAATTTATTAAATAGTTATCTAATATACTAAAAATAATATTTTTATGATAAATAACTTATCACGCAGAATGAAATTTTCTTTTCTATGATTTACGAATATACATAATATGTATTGTAGATAATTCTATGTTATTATATTTTTACTGGTATTTGTATTGAATACACAGATATATATACCAATATTTACTTCAATATTTAATATTAAAAATATGTAGTCTCGTCTTCAATCTGAATATATAAAGCAGCATACAAAATATATGCTACCTGACATAGTTTTCTTTTGTTTTTATTTAAAAAAAAAAGAATGAAAAATGAAAATACACACAAAATTTAATTAATGGTTTATTATTTATATTCAACTTTTTACAACTTATAAATATGTGATGATAATTTTAAAAATTGTATTGTCTTTATACTCAAAGGGAAAATGCTTTTTAAACTTTGTGTTTGTGTATGTAATCATAACGATAACAATAATATAACTTTTCTATAATGAAACTTTTGTTTATATTATCATTAAATTCTGTATACATTAATTAATCGGACACATTTAGAAATATTCTTAATGAATTTATTTGAAGAGATAGTTGTTTAATTAAAAAATTGGAGAAATATATATTGTATAAAAATATTAAATACAATACTGCATTTTTTATCTATAATCTACTACTAATATTTTTCCCTTTATTTTGTGTTAAATTGTTTAAAAATTTTACACTGATTAAAATTTTTTCCACATGCTATATTCACCGAGAATATGCCATATGAAATAACAAAGCAATGAGTATAAAGTGAAATAACAAATAACGACCTAATTAACATACAATGCTATTTTTCCATGTGCAACAAGTTCTTATCATTCACAAACGAATTTTCATTGATTCGGTTGAAAATACACACACTGTTATTCAGTGTAACTGAGTAGTAATTTATTAAGTCATCAATGTAAATAATTAAATCAACTGATTGTAATAATAACTGAGTATGATCATTTATTAAATCATCAATGTTGTAATAATAACTGAGTATGATAATTTATTAAATCATCAATGTTGTAATAATAACTGAGTAGGATAATTTATTAAATCATCAATGTTTTAATAATAACTGAGTATGGTATTAAGTCATCTATGTTGTAATAGTATCTGAGTATAAAATTTTATTAAATTCTCAATGTTGTAATAATAACTGAGTATGGTAATTTCTTAAGTCATATAAGTTGTAACAATAACTGAATTTGGTAACTTATTTAGTCATCAATATTATAATAATAGCTGAGTATGGTAATTTATTAAATCATCAGTGTTTAATAATTGAGTACGGTAATTTATTAAGTCATCAATATTGTAATAATAACTGAGTATGGTATTTTAATAAGTCATCAATGTTGTAATAATAACTGAGTATAAAATTTTTATTAAATCATCAATGTTGTAATAATAACTGAGTATGGTAATTTCTTAAGTCATATAAATTGTTACAATAACTGAATTTGGTAATTTATTTAGTCATCAATATTATAATAATAGCTGAGTATGATAATTTATTAAATCATCAGAGTTGTAACAATAGCTGAGTATGGTAATTTATTAAGTCTTCAATGTTGTAACAATAACTGAATATGGTAATTTATTAAGTCTTCATTGTTGTAATAATAGCTGAGTGTGGTAATTTATTAAGTCTTCATTGTTGTAATAATAGCTGAGTATGGTAATTTATTAAATCATCAGTGTTGTAACAATAACTGAGTATGATAATTTATTAAGTCTCCATTGTTGTAATAATAAATGAATATGGTAATTTATTAAGTCATTGTTGTAATAATAATAGAGTGTATTAATTTATTAAGTCATCAATGTTGTTATCTCCCCATTTATACTTTTATAAATCTCAACTTATGAACCTGCGGTAACGAGGGGCATGCTGGAAAACTAGGCGCTCGCGATGTGCATTGAGTTTTCAGAAACGAGCAGATTAGATGGTAGTTGTGGTACCTTGTATAAAAGAGTCTTTCATTAATCCATCGATTGGTTGGCAGATTGATGGAATATATTTTCTCTCAGAAGACAAGCAAATTCGGATCAATTTTCCTTAACAATCCTCAACAACATTTCCTTCCAAAATTTGATTAAATGATTTCAGCTATTTATCATTGATTTGGCAAAATTGTAGCAGATTCAGCATTATCAGAGATTTATCGAGGTATTCCCACATAGAAGAAGAAGTAATTAATGTCTTCTACTTAAGAGTTATTTTGGAAAAATTTCAACCAGATAGCCTTCTCTATCTATATCGCCAGATACCGACTACTATTTTTACTATATTATTATTATTATACTACTACTACTACGACTACTTATTATTACTACTATGACTACTATTATTATTATTTACTACTACTACTACTACGACTACTTATTATTATTACTACTACTTATTACTATTTATGATTACTATTATGACTACTATTTTTTAAATGATAATTGTAACATATCCTACCAAATTAGTCCTTTTTTTTTTCATATTATCTAGCAAACATTACCATAAATATTTTTCCACTATACGTTTAATTAATAAAACAGTTATTTTACTAAACAAAAGATATTTGAAAAATTTTCATTTAATTCATAATTTTTTTTACATTACAACAAACGAAAAAAAGAAGTTACAGCTCATATCTTACTCACACAAATTCATTCATATGGGACTTTCGACTCTTTTAAAACAATACCTTGTAAAACATCTACGTGAATATTTCCTTTTGTAAAAAAATCCAGTTCTTTTTTTTTTCTAAAAAGGGATTTTTTTTCGGTTCCTGAATAATATTCTGGGGAAAAAAAAAAATTTTCCCTGTAAAAAAAGGGAGAAAGAAGAGCCGCGTCTTTTCATCGAATAAATCGATTCTGCTCTTGGTGGGCGTAGCTGGGGAAAAATTCATTGTCATTTAAATGGCTTTCATGATTTTCTTTTCACCCACTTTTTCCCAGGTCTTTCTTCAGGTCTTGTCTTCCTTCCTTACAGTATTTCCTTCCTAGCATACCGTAAGTGACAAAACTGCAAATGAGATTTTATTCATCGATTGAGAATCAGAGGGCTTAAAAACCCAGTCGTGTTTCCATGGCGATGAATCTAGATGAAGTAGTTACCAATTTTTTTGATTTGAACAAAGAAAGCTACTTATAATTCTCACAAGACGACATTTAAATAAGGACACTTTGGAGACAATTAGTAGACATCCTACCGCTCGTGTTTTAAATTGTTTTATTGAATTGTTACCGTTTAAATTGTTATTCTTAGCAACTTAGATATAATTTAGCATGAATGAATGTTTTTATTTAAGTAGAAAATGCCATTGTAGTGTCTACTACTTACATTGGATAAAAAAGAGAGATGCTAAATTGCTGCTGTTATTATGTCCAGCCTTTCAAGTCTTATTAATATATCTTCTTCAATGGCGCTACAACCCCATGGTGCGCAAACAAGGCTATAATTTTTGGCGAGCGCCAATCATTTTTGACAATTAATCATATCTTATTTAATTTAATTTTAAATGATTTTTTTTTTTTTTTTTTTAGATTTATTAAGTTTCAATCTTTTAACGTGAAAAAACTGATCTTTAGTTAAGAAATTAGGGTTCCTTTGTACCTGATTTAGCTAATGTATCGTGGGAGAAAACATTTAAACATGCCTGGAACATTAACTCGCTGTGGCTCAACACTATGAAAATAACACCAATATAACAGCAATATGTGAAAGAACGTTAATGTTGGGGACGTTTTCCGGTTTTTTAACTGTCCGAATATCAGTGGCACGGAACCAAGGATGCTCAGTATTGAAGAATGTAGAGCATAAAATACTGATATAATAAATAAAGACCAAATGCATTATCATCAACATTTCTGTACAACGTCAGAACGTATTTTTATTCAAATTAGAAACTACATATAATCTTTGCAATAATTAGCGTCAATAGTATGAAATTTTGCTTTAACAATGAATTTTATTTTAAATTTAATCCCCATTAATTAAATACAAACTAACAATAATGCATTAATAAATAATACGATCATGACAATACAAGCATAAAAATACAGCTGTTAAACTTACCAAAAACAAAAGAGAAGAAATTTGCACATGTTTTTATGTCAACATAGCAAGCATTCTATTCTCAAAATGTTTTTATGATTCAACCCAAAGAGCATTTTCATTATATCCTCATGATGAGAAAGGTTATTGAGCCGTTCATAGTTCTTTAACCTGTAAATATCATGGTACAAGTAAAAGAAAGCAACGAAAAAAAAGTAATATCTATCATTCTGATTAATTAATTTGAAAACATTTATCATACCAAGCTGTTTTTTCTGCCTAAAGTATAGTACGTACTTGAAAAAGAAACAATAAACAATACAACAACTTGAAAAATAGCCCAATTTATAACTAAATGACAAAAGTTATAAAAGTATTAGTGATATATAAATTTATAAATAAATGAAAAAGGTGATGTCTGTTATTCTGATTAACTAATTTGAAAACAAGCTGGTATTTCTGCTTAAAGTGCTATGTAGTACTTAAAAACTTACTGCTTACAGTATTAAGTACTATGTAAAATACTTGTAAATAAAATTGTAATCAAAACTTTCGTTGAAAAAAATATTATTTTTATTATGAATGGAAATAAAAATATGAAATCTCTGGAACATAACCCAATTTATATATAAATGACAAAGAATTTTTTTTTGCTTTTTATTCATATGAAATATTTATTCTGGAAATATTTATTATATATAAAATAATATACGTAAAATATTTAACATATTATTATTATATAAAAAATATTATTAGATATAAAATTATTTATATACAAGTAATATAAAAAAAAAAGTCAATTCTACTTCTTTTCCCCTGTATTGCAGAAAGTACTTTATAAATAAAGTTAAAATTTTCCTCTTACATCTGGCGCAATCTATTGGTAAATACATACAACTTAAATCTTAAATCTAAAAAAAAACTAAAATTAATTAATTAAATTTAATTAATGAATTAATATTTGAAAACAACTGTATTAACATCCAGTGTCATCCACTACAAGTTTAAAAAAATGTGTTTCAACTTGAGTGGATGAATAAAAAGTATTTTATGAACGATTGAAAATTTGAACAAGATATATATGGGGAGAATGTGAACTAATAGTAGGAATTGAATAAAATATTTAACTTGCATAAGATGATGCTTATGAACTGTTATTCTTACTATTATATGAAATATGAAGAAATGTATAACACATTATCTAACTCGGTATACAATAATAAAGTTAAGTAATTAAAGATTCTGTACGACTTTTATATATTCCCATATAGTATCAGCGTACTGCAAAATAAGCGTAGGCACTAGCGAGAATCGAACTCATTTTATTTAACACACTAATTTACATGCACTAGCACTAGAGGAGCTCATGCATATATTTTTTAATAATATTCACATAAGGATTTATAAATATAAATATTTGAAAGTTTATAACAATGAGGTATTTTTATCAAAAATGTTTTCAAAGGATGTCAATTTTAATGAAATTTTACCGTATTATAGACAAATGAAAGACATGCAAAACTTTAAGGTGGAAAAAAAAAACTGCGACTATGTAAATTCTTTACTGCTTCGTACTTTAAAAGATGGGAAAGTATTAGTTATGGTTTATAAATTGGCAATATTATATTTTGTAATATATAACTTTACAGCAATATATAATTTTACAACAACTTTAATTTTTGCTGTAAAGTTACATTATGTAATATCTATTTATGAAAAAATATATTAACTATAAGCAAATTTTTAAATGTAAAAGAAGGCACGAATAAATTAATAATATATTTTTGCGTAAATGTTGCATGTGTGTCAAAATAATATTTTATGACAAAAATGTTTTAAAATCTTTTACCGTAAATTCTGAAGTCACATAAAAAAAACTCATAAATAATTTTTGATTTATGGTACCAAATAATATTTCATAACACAATATTGTAAACTTTTTTTTGCTCTCCTTTTAAGGTGAATTTCACCAGTGATAAACCCAAAATGCAAAAGATACGTCCAACTAATCCGAGGCTGAAATATAATTTTCTACCTTTCATCCTGAGAGTAAAGATCCTTTTGACAATCGTGCTTCGAAGAGTTTCGGTAATATTCTTGTTGTCAAGAAAAAAAAAACACGAAAACTTATCATTTTTTCTTATCAATTTGTGACGTCACAGTCACAGTTACAGTTACTACGATTTTTGCTTCGTCTTTTCTTTTTTTCCGTTTTATCTCAAGTTTTATCACTTTTTTTATTATTATTCTTTGTTCTTACCCGATTACAGAAATAAAAATGGGTAGGTTTTTTGACTGCAACTGTATCTCTAGGATCGTGGAAATTGCTCTGTTATGCAACAATTATAAACTCTAGTAAATAAGTTCATAATTTTATGAAGAAGTCCTCAGGACCAAAAATTTACACTATCGTTTTGTGTACATTTAAATTAATATATGTTTGTGAATACAATATTCTTTATTTATTTACTTTTAATATCAAAAATATTACAATATTATTATATCAAGAATATAACGTGAATTTATATATCAAGAGTGATTAGCGCTTTGGCGCCACAGGTTTCGGGTTCGAGTCCCGACGGTGCCATGGATGTTTATAGTGTTTCGAAATCCACTTTAAACCTTAGGTCTCGATCTAATATGACTATTGGCTGACAACCCTGCAGCGTAAAAAGAAAACATCTGTCTTTAAATCTGCCAGGCTTGGGCTGTTGTGCCAATGAAGAAGATATTACAAATAATTTCAGCTTATTTACTTCAAAGTATTTTCTGTGATGTTGTTTATTTTTCTAGATCAGTAAGGATTTCTTCTTCAGTTTATTACTGTTAATTAACCAACTGAATAGCATTATTAATGTAATTTAATTAACAGAAACATAATTATTTGACTACAGTATGTGAAATTTATGCGTTATTTCGATGGATTTGTTCATTACAAAAAATTAAAAAATTTTTAGAAGTCGATAGAATTTTATTTTAAACTTCTAATTCTCGTAGTTTTGATTTCAGTTAGACTGATAGCAATTTATTAAATTGGTAAAATTTTTCTTAGTGTTTTTCTAAAAAAAATTATTCGCCTATTTAATCAAAAATAAGTTTGAATTTGTCTTGTTTTCCTTTATTAGATTCTTGCCATTGTAGTCTTTTTATTTTTTATTTATAACTTTTTTGGATACAATTTTATTACTTAACAAATGCTAATTAACTAGAAGTTATCGAGAAATATTTCTTGGCACTCTGTTAATTACATTTTGATTAATATTTTCTTCCAACTATTTTATGTTTTTAATTTTGAAAGGGATTATTTCATAAGGAAATATATAATAATGAAATAAATGTATTACTCGTACAAATATATAAAGACATTTAATTAACAAGTATATTGCTATATAAGTACATAGCTACATGTAACATTAAATGCATTATTCGTAAAAATAGCAAATCAGAGTAAAATTAGTTAAAATAAAATTACGATTCAAATCGATTAAATTAAAATTACATTTTTACGTTTTTACGCTACGTTTTTTTTGTGAGATTAACGGATTCTTATATAAATCGAAAGACTCATAACTTAATTACTTAATTTTTAGAAAAAGCTCTAAAAATTGTCTGCTTATTCACAGGAATATATATATAATATGTTCACTAAATGATAATTTTGAAAATGCATTTGTGAATCATTTTGAGATACTAAATAGCAAGTACAATACTTAAATAGTTATTCCTCTAATGTGTATACACGTATATTAATTAATATGCATATGCATAAAAATATGTAGACTTTTATACAATGCTTATGGTTTTGTTAATGAAATCCTTCATATATGACCTTTTTTTTTTTCAAATAACAAATATATGACTATAAACTAAAAGAACTGTTCAAGAGAACTCAGATAAAAAAGTAATTAAAATAATCTTAATTTTTAAAAAATACAAAGAAATTATTGCATGATATTAACTTAGTAAAAATGTAAATAAAACACATGTGGAAGTATAAAGTGCATATAAAACAATGCCTGCATTAAGATAAAGCTGTATCTTTTTTTTTGAACGTTAATGATCCGGATGTTGTAAGCTAAATTTCCTTTTGATAGTGTTTATTATTTTAAGTACGATGCGGATGCAGTAAGCTATTTTCAGAACATAAATATTCTTTATTTTATTTCACAGTTTATCAGTTACTTACGGATGACTACAAATTTATGCTGTTAAAAACTCGTTAGATTGCAAATTCTTTTATTTATTTCATACATTTTTTTCACCATTAATAAAAATTCGGGCCTTTTTATTTATTTATTTCACCCAATTTAATCTCATTGAAGTGTAAGATGAACCTTATAAAAAAAAGAAGAAAAATGTTTCTTTAAATATGTAGATTGAGAAAAAACTATAAACAAGGCTCATGTTAAATTTATATTGATCACAGCTCACCGTAAATATGCAAAATTGTGAAAAATATAATAAATAGAGGATAATGGAGGGTAATTAATAGATTATGTTTGATATATTGTACAAGAAAAGGGAGAGGGAGTTATGATGTAAGTTCCAATAGCTGATTACCTTTGAAATTACCTTTTTTATGAAAACTGTTTCTACCATCAATGAATCCCGAGCTTTGATTGTTTCTACCATCAATGAATACCGATCTTTGATTGTTTCTACCATTAATGAATTCCGAGCTTTAATTGTTCCCTCCATCAATGAATCCCGAGTTTTGATTGTTTCTGCCATCAATGAATACCGAGTTTTGATTGTTTCTACCATCAATGAATCTCGAGTTTTGATTGTTCCCTCCATCAATGAATCCCGAGCTTTGATTGTTTCTACCATCAATGAATCCCGAGCTTTGATCGTTTCTACTATCAATGAATACCGAGCTTTGATTGTTTCTACCATCAATGAATTCCGAGCTTTAATTGTTCCATCCATCAATGAATCCCTAGTTTTGATTGTTTCTACCATACCAATGAATACCGAGCTTTGATTGTTTCTACCATTAATGAATTCCGAGCTTTGATTGTTTCTACCTCAATGAATCCCGAGTTTTGATTGTTTCTACCATCAATGAATTCCACCAAGCTTTGAATGTTCCTACCATCAATAAATCCGGAGCTTTGAAAAGCTGCATGAAGCTTTTGCAGCTTTGTTCGAACTTTATAATTTTTATAGTTCGTGTTGATATTGTTAATTTGTTGTGTTAAACATCGGTGAGTCTCGTGTTCCACTGATGTATGGCCTATCGATGGAAAATGAGAGGGGAGGACATTGCCTTCTGGAAGGACTTTTAGATGTAAGTGTCCGCATTTGTATGTCATGTGCCATGTAGGAAACTCGCCAAGCAGTCTAACTATTAATGCTAAGCGCTTTACACTCATTATCACAATCACGGTCGTGTCTTCTCGTTTTCTGTTCGAGTCTTCTTATTTTTATTCGAGTCTTCTCGCTTATCCATTGAATCTTCTCATTTCTGAAAGCAGTGACTACAATGGACTTCTGTAGCATTAGAGCAAAGTTTCTTAGCACTCCTGGTTCCACACTCTTTTTCTCCGTAAAATAAAAACCATAGATCACCTTTTCATAATAGTAATAATTTTAAATGTCTAAAATAAAATCTGGCCGTCTGTCTACTAACAGATTTCGAGACATGAGATATTTTCTTTTAAGGGTAAGATTGTCATCCCTACACCCAACGCTCTACAGTTATATTAGACAGGGACCAAAAAAAAAATACCTTTAAGTGAAATAAAATAAAATTAGTTATGTTAAAAACAACGTGGTATAATAAAAAATACACGTGGGGAATTTTTTCGAGACGAGTTAGATGATAATAATAAAATACATTACATTCCAGTATATTTTCAATTTTTGTTATTAAAACTTAGTAGTATATTATTATCGTTTATATAGAATGAAATTATTATGTGACTGTAAAGCAGAGTTTTTTTTTTATTATTTCAGTTGGCTAATATAGTTACAAATAATATTAATACAATTTATTGTATACTTCCATATACATAATGGGAGATGACATTTCAGGTCAATGATATTAAAAATAAAATTATTCTTCCTCCAAGTTCACTAACCTTCTAAATTAAGCCATGGAATCGTAAAGGAACCCACTATTATGAACACTGACACTTTAATTTATTGCATTAGTAAGATGTCAAAACCTTTTCGAATAAAATCAAAACTCAATAAAATACTGAGCACTCACGTAATTACGGAAGACAAAGTAACCAGCATTTATTTTTATTGAAGATTGTAGGGGAAAAAAAACTATTTAATATGAGCAGATTCTTCATTCTGTGGTCTTAATAAATTATGAAAGGGAATTCGTTTGAAATAGCACATTGGCACTTTACTTTGAATCCATTTTTTTCCAGAGAGCCAGCTCTTTTATTAAAGTGTCGAGGATAAACATGAATTAAATAGGTTTTGTTGAACTCTTCTGTAGGACTGAATACATAAGTTATTTTCGGAAAATATTATTATTTTCTTTTCCAGAATTAAAAGTACACTTCTGATATATTGCGAGACAGTTAACTAATTTCATTACTAAATAGTTGCATGATAGTGCAATGATCTTTGTTCGTGTAGCATTTTGAATGGTGGCTATGTTTAAACTATTAAATGAGACAACAGTTCGGATGCTTAATAAGCTGCTTTTATAGGCGACGCAAATGAATTTTCTGAGATACCTACAGTAAAATCAATCTTTGACGAAAATAGCTGAACAGAAATTGTGTTAAAACTACGTGTCATCTATCATTATGCCCCATTTGAGATGAATAGAGGTTTAATTGAAAGAACTAATTAATCTAACATCTAATTAATCATTAGCATTAACTAAGTAAACATAAAATATTTCAATTTTAAAAGTTAAGCTTGTTATCTTTAATATGGTTTTAAGAAAACGTTGATCGCTGAAGATATTTCTAAAAATTGTTCTTTGTTGTCCAACTTTGTTCGTTCATGAAGAAGTGCTTTGACATGAACACAAAAAGTTCATCGAATGCTAGAATATGATTCAATTTTTTTTTTTTTTTTTTGTAAGTAAGCAAAATAAATAAATATTATATCGCTTAAACAAATAAAATGTATTTCAATTTTCTAATAATACTTTTAACCAAAAATCATCAAATATTGAAAATTTCTAGATGATTGACATTGCTATCAAATTATAGCCTTTTTTTTCTTCAATGGTTTAATAGAACCATGGTGGGGAAAAGATCGTGTGCCTACTGGCAAATTTCGAGACAGGAGATGTTTTCTTAGGTTGTCAGTCCTACGCTCTTACAGTCATAATAGACTGGGATCTATGGTTTAAAGTAGATTATGAACAACTACAAATCCATCCGGAAATCGAACCCAAAATCTGTGGCACCGCTAATCACTCGGCCAACAGGACCCTGATTGCATGAATAGTTTATTTATTAATCAGAAATTTATGATGTTGTATACATTGAAAAGAACCTGGCAACTATAGGAAGCAACTATATGAAGAAAACAGCAAGAAAATTTCTCACGTCCTAACAGCTATGTAGTACAACAAAAACTATTTCAAATTTTATAACTAGCACTAGATATACAACATAAAAATTTAATCATCTTGAATATATAACGCTAAAACAGATTAACAAATCCATCGATTTTTTCGTTAACTCCTGTTGTGATTCGACATTCATAAATTTAAAACGAACGCTACCTCCAAAAGTACTCCAATCCTACTAGAACATTTATCGAATTAAAAATCATTTTTTTCATTTCACGCCCCAAAAGAATTTATACGATAAAGAATCATTTTTTTTTTCTTTACTTTATTCCATAACTCCAAGTGTAACGATTGAAAATTAATCTTCTTTTCGTACTAAAACTTGAAAGCGACGAAATAAAACGTTTTTTTTTTTTTTCTCCGTCGGCCCGTATGAGACGTGAAATTTATTTTGGTTGACAGGTGGACGTTTAATCCTTCGATAGTGACATAATGGAATTCGATGGGGTTTCTGGAAAATTGCTTTCTTTCCGGGCGGCTCTCTCCTTCACGGGGTTGGAAGGCCGGAATGGGGCGTGAGGAAGGGCTTTGGGAATAATCGGCTGAAGAAATCACTATCTTATGTTTAGATCTCTCTTCTGTTTATTGGTATTAGACCGTTGGAGCAGGCTGCTCTGTTCCATTTCACTTTTGCGATACGTCATATCATGATTTTTAAAGGGGAATGGTTGAATGTACTATATATATGTCAAAGCCTCTCTGGTTGTTCCAATTATTAGCAAATATTGACAGTTCATACTTAAGACGTACTGACGATTTTCTTAAAATACCTTCATAAAATCTAGGTTTCGAATTCTAAAAGACGAGTGTCCACGATATGTTTTTAATGATTCTGTGAATTTAATAAGGGAAATTCAAAACAAAAAATATTTTTGCATTGAATCGAAATTGATTTATTACCAGGATAAGAATGTGACATAATCCAATTTAAGATTTTTCAATAACAATTTTCTTATTCCACTTGGAGACATCAACATCTAGTCCAAATCCATCAATGTGCGTTCTCATGGAAGGAGAAAAGGAGGGGATGTAGGCAGCCTCTGTTGTGATAGAGCACCCGTAAGTAGAAGTCTTGAGTTTGCTCCGAGTCGCTGAAGGAGGGCTGTTGTTTCCTGGAAGCCTTTTTTTTTTTTTTGGAACTACCCCACATTTGCGTATCTTATGGGAGAAACCCCAAAATACCTCCACCAGGTAGACCGGTTCACGAGGCAAGATGCTGAACAGCCCAGATGCCATCCATTCCAAGGTGATTCAATGGCGATTTTTTTTTCTTATCCCACTTGATAGATAGCTACATCTAGGTCAAGTCCAAGAATCCATATAGCCCCATGACAGGAGGAAAAGAGCAGTCAGCTTCTATTGTGATAAAGCACCCGTAGCTTGAAGTCTGACCTAGCTCTGTGAAGCTGAAAAAAAGAAAAACTCCCACCAAGTGGTCCGACTCACGAGGCAAGATGCGGAACATTACAAACGCCATTGAATCTCCTCATTTTTTCGAAACAGTGTGTCTACAACAAAGCGCCAGCGGATTTAACCTCTGTCGTAATGCTCACCAGCTGTCCACGTTGCCACGAGTCGAGCTAGAAATACTGTTTATATATTGAATAGACTTTTTTCATTGGCCCAATAGCCTCATTGTGGGCCAAGACCGTCTGCCTACTGGCTGATTTCGAGGCAGGAGATGTTTTCTACTCACGGGGTAGGGTTGTCAATCCTACCCAACAGTCATATTAGACCGAAATCTACAATTTAAAGTGGATTCTGAACCACTACAAATATCCATGGCACCACTGGTACTCGAATCCGAAACTTGTGGCACCGAGCTCTAATCGCTCTGCAATTAGACCTCTGAAGGGACTTTGGTGATATTTTTTTATATTTGCTTGAATTTAAAAGGTGAACCACATTACAATAATGATTTTTTCTTAAAGTACCATTATAAAATCTAGTTTTCGAATTCTAAAAGTGCGTCCACGATGCGTGTGATGATCTATGAATTTAATAAATGAAATTCAAAACAAGAAGGTGTTTTTACATTGAATCGAAATTGATTCATTGCTAGAATAAGAATTTGATCTAGTCCAATATAAGAAATAATGTTCATACATTGAATAGACATCGTCTTCTTTTTTTTTTTTGCGCAACAGCCTCATGGTGGGCCAAGGCCGTCTGCCTACTGGTAGATTTCGAAGCAGGAAATGTTTACTTTTACGGTTGAGGGGTTGTTAGCCCTATGAAATCTACACAGCCATATTAAACTGGGAGCTACGGTTTAAAATGAATTCGAAGAACTACAAAGCACCATGGCAACTCGGAACTCGAACTTCTGAATCCCCCGGCGGTGCCATGAATGTTTGTAATGATTCTGAATGCACTTTAATCCGTTGGTCCCGGTCTCATATGACCGTAGAGCGTCACCGAGCCCAATCAGACTTCTTCTCACCCATATCATTCCCAAACTGTAAAGGAGCAACTCAGTTCTAGGCACAGTGATGTAGTGTGGGTAGTAGTAGTAGTAGATTTCCTTATATTTATGCTTACATATAATGTTTCACAAATATGACTCAATCTAAACCAGATTGCGCATTTTACTGTATTATTTAGAAACAACTACATTTAATTTGTTTAACGCAATGGAACACTTTTTTTTTTAACTATATATAAAAATATAAAAAAAAAGATGGTGATCAAGGTGGATGGTTCATAAAAGGATCCGATTTCATGGTTTGCAATACAGAAGAAAACATTAAAAATAAATTTTCAAACATTTAAATGTTTACTTTTTCATCAAATCTGAATACTGTCAGTTATTTTAATTTTTCCATCAAAATTTAGAAAAACCTCCAAAAGATTATGGATTAAAGTTATATGAGCATACTGTAAAGCTGGCAGCAAGGTAACGATTTGTTCTTTATACAATGTTTTAATGTTTTAAACTACGCATAAGTAGGGCCCTGAATGGCCGGCGCTCGGTACCACAGGTTTCGGGTTCGAGTCCCGGCTGTGCCATGGATGTTTGTAGTGGTTCGGAATCCACTTTAAACTGTAGGTCCCGGTCCTAATAGGATCGTAGAGCGTTGCGGGGGCATTGTGACTCCGCCTCCGTGGCTTATCTTCAAGTTACACGCGCCCCCTGGGTAATGCAAAGTGAGTACGTCTGTGCAGCTCTTGCCTTAAGACGTCAAGACGTCCATGTCTAAGTGTTTTCCAGCTGCATTAGAAAAAAAAATACGCCTAAGTAAATTTAAGTTAATCAGGAAACACTTTGCGGACTGAAGATCAGCATCCATATAGTTGAATTATTGCAAGTCTCTTTACACTTTTACTGCATGTGACTACGTAACTTTATTTTTTTTATAAAAGAATTGTCATGATCTATTTACAAGGTTTGATGTTTCAGAATACTGTTTTGTTTTGAACTGGATAAAGAGGTAAATAAATTGATGAATTAATTTCCTGAATAGATTTTCCGTAATATTTTTGATATTTGCTTCAATTTAAAAATGTACCACATTACATAAATATACTGAAAAATATATTTCATTAAAAAAAAAGTTAAATAGTAAATCTGCATTTCATAAAAGTAATTTACTTAAAAATTTAATATGTTTTATTGCTTATTTATACATGCAAAGCAGTTAAAAAAGTTAATAAACTATTTTAAAAATAGCAAATATATAATATGTAACAAACTGATAGATGAATATTTATGCATAAGCTTATTTATAGTAATATGAGATAATGATATTTAATATCATGTTATACAATAATAACATTAGTTAAGGAAATGATCAAAATTCAACTGAATGTGCTTACTTTAATAAAATTAGAGATAAATAGAATTTACTTCATATTTAAAGACATATTTTCTTTTAAATAAATAGTTTTGTATTATTAAATCATTATTATTAATAGTTCAAGATCTGTTTGATCTAGACTATAACAGCAAGAAATTAGATTTTGCATAGCATATTTATAAATATATCTTTGGAAATCCCGTACTCACATAAACAACTATTCAGATTTCATGTTTTCGTATCTCAAATTACGTAACTCTTTTATAAGTTTTATTATTTTATTAACATATTTTTTTCTGATTAATGTGATTTTTTTACATTTCAAATATTAGCTTTTTCTTTAAAAGAAAATAAATAAATTTTTTTTTTATAATATTGGTTAATTAGAAATTTTGATTTTTTAACGTTTTATTTATCCTCTGACATTATCACAGTTTTTTTTTTTTTTTTTTTTCATTTTTGTTATTATATTTCATATCGAATCTGATTCTTAGAAAAAAATTAATTGAATTAATATTTATATATACCACATTTATGGAATATCTAGTTTGACATTTTCTTCATTTAAATATTTTTGATGAAGGTTACGAATTAAAAATGCAGCATTATTTTTTCTAAAACCAGGGCAATCTAGTGTTATAAATAATAAATTTTACTATGGGAAAAAAATCATCCATATTCTTTCAGAAAGAAACAACAGAATCTACAAAAAAATTCATGAAATAATTATTTTTGCATTCATTTGCATTTATCATCAACACTTAGTTTGCACATTATTCTTGTATAAATTAGTATCTAATATAATTTTTTTTAGATTAATGTTCATCCTAGAATACAAAAATAGGTTAATTATTGAATAATTTATGCACTGTTTCTTTAATAAAGATATTAAGAACACGTGACCAATACTATTTTATTTATTTTTTTCAAGCAGCAAAAATTTAGCTGGTGAATTATCAGATTTTTTGTGTTCGTGTTAATGTTATTATGTCACTGAGTAATTACTTAATTATGGTAATTTTTAATTTTTCTTAGTAATATTTTCATTTGGACGAGATTAATGTGTTTTTAATTACTTCTTCAAATTATTGCTATTTTAATAGTATGTAAAAAATGAATCAAAACACACCTAATTGAATTTGTATTCTAGTAAACAGCTAGAGTTTTTGTAATTCATTTTATGTTTATAATTATCTTTGGATAAAATTAAACTATGATCAAGCTTAAATTATGTCATGTTTGTTTTTAAAAAAAAAAAAAAAAAACGGGTAAATTACGTCAGTTCTTAAAATTTACTGGCATAAAAATTTGTAATGTGTTTATTATTCTTTTGTGCCATACATTACAAAGTATATACTCTATGCACGTTTTATTTGTTTTATGGTTATTCGGCATTCCATCAAACAAAATGAATGTATTTTTTTATTTATTTTTTTTTTAAAACTTATAGCACCAGAATTAGAACAATATTAGATTATAAATCAAATTTGTCAATATATGTTTCATAATTAAACTGTAAGATTATTTATCACATATAACTATATAAATACAGATAATAACAAATGCATGCTTTGTATATGTTTTCTTACTAGTTTATATTCGTTACTATTTGTTATTCTACGTTTATACTCCATCCTTGTTATCGGAATACACCGATAGACCTCTTTATTGAATTTACCTAATTAAATATATTATGTTATTTGATTTTTTAAATTTTTATTAATATTAACAAAAAAGAATACATTATTTGTTTATTTACTTAAGAAGTTTTAAACATGTGATCCAAGAATTATCACAATACAAGATTATATATGAAATTTACTAGTATAGATTTATTTAAATATCTAAACTATAAAACAATAATATTAGCTATTACATACTTATATCTTATATATATCTATAACTATAGTTATTTATTGTACATATTTGTTATTTTAATGTTTATACTAATACATGGATTACAAAATACAAAGATAGACCCCCTTTATTGAATTTAACTAACTAAACAAAATAATAGCATTTATAGATGTTTAAGATTCTATTAAAGGGCCTGAATGGCCACTCGGTACCATAGGTTTCGAGACCCGGCGGTGCCATGGATGATTGTAGTGGTTCGGAATCCACTTTAAACGGTAGGTCTCAGTCTAACATGATCGTAGAGCGTTGCAAAGGTATTGTTACTAAGCGTCCGTAGCTTATCTTCAAACTACACGCACTTTCTGGGTAGTGCTAAGTGAGTAACGTCGATGCAATGTTTGCCTTAAGGCATCGAAGACAATTGTCTAAGTCTTTGCCAGCTGCATTAGAACAAAAAAAAAAAGGTTCTATTAATATAATCAAATTAAATAAGAGTATTAATCTCAAGTAAGAAATAGGTTTTTGTGAACGCCATCATTTAACACTACAAAAAAAAAAAAAAAAAAAAAAAAAAAAAAAAAAAAAAAAAAAAAAAACCCTATCACGTCATATTTTCGTCATCGTCTTAGGCCAATTTACAAATTCATGAATCAGATAAAAACGTAACGCTAAATTTATCGTAATACTCATACCCTAGTTTTTATATATTCTACTTGAATAAGCAGATAATTTTAATTTTACATCATCTATGACGAATAAGGACAGACGACATGCTTACGTCAAGACAAGGCTTTTGAACCCATCGCACGCGAATCAAAGACCACACGCCAAGGTCCGAGACAAACTTTTAGCAGGTTAAGACATCCCTTTTAAGTCATCGTGCACGGGTGACAAACACGCGAAGGTCGGGTGGTCAGATGGCGGTCAAACGAATCAGGGACGCAGTGAACCGTTCATCGCATCCGTAACGGGTTGCCCATTGTAAGTACAGTATCGTGAACAGATCAGCCGAGAGATTGGAAGATAGCATCGAATCACGGTCGTTAATTGTGTTACGGAACACAAGAAGGAACCGAGGTCAAAGAGTGTCTCGATTTATGTCTGTTACATGGTTACTGGAACGTCTTTACGATTTGAATAGCTGATTCAGTTGTAGCAGCCTTGACTGGATATAAATGGGTTAAAATCTTACCTTATCTCTAAGTGAACAATGCAGTATATATGTAAATGATTGTTTTAAAATGTGTGTTAGCAACTTCTATTAATATTTTCTATAACCTTAAATTTATTAAGTATATCGAAATATATTTTATGATAAGGTTTTAGTATTTATGAATTATTATTTAAGCAGATAATGTTAGAGTTTGAAAATTAAACTTATTTAAATGAAAATGCAAAATACAAACCTCAAATAAAATTCTAAATTGAAAATATATTGTACGATAGAAAATTATGCTAAAGGAAGAACTGAAGATTAATACAGAAGGTTTTAATAGTATCATGAAATTCAAATGAACATCAAGAACGAAATATTTAATACAATAATAAAATTCGTTTATATGTAATTTAAAATAATCATGAAAATAATATAAAATGTATAATAAATCACATATAGTATAATAAATATATAAATATAATAATATATATAATGTAAAATAAATAATAATATAATAAACATATATAAGTTAAAGAGTTTAAAAATTGTATAGTATATAATATTAAAATTTAGGAAAACAGAATACTATCTAAAAAGAAAAATTAATAAATCTTCTATCCTGTAAACATATCCAAGAGATATCCATTCTATCCTGCATATCTACTTTTTACTGAATTATAGTTAATGAATTAATAAATTTTGAGATTATTGATTAATAATTACAATGAATTAATAAATGTAATTATTAATCAATAATCTCAAAATTTATTAATTCATTAACTAGAATTCAGTAAAAAGATAGATAGTAGATTAGTTTAATATATAATTGAAAAGTAGTTTAATAAATAATAGAAAAGTAGATAGTAGATTAGTTTAATATATAAAATATATATTAGTTTTTGAAACTCAAAAATTAATTTTTGCTAAATTTATATTAATTTTTACTAAATCTTTTAAATTGATTTTTACTAAATCTGAAATCAACCTTCTTAAACGAAATAGAATCTGGGCAATATGGCCGTTTTTACAAGAAAATGCTACATTTTGACACGTCCAATATAATTAATATTGTATTTAAATTCTTTAAAAAGCATCTATTATTGATAAACAGAAAACAACACCGTTATAGTATAACGTCAATGCAAACTGCATCAAAACATGCATGCATGTTAAGTTGTTATCAATTAAATAACTGTTCCTACACCCATTTTGATTTTTATTACATCAAGCCCACTTACATATTTACAACACTTTGGTACCTTGTACTTTTTTATATCAATTGAGCACTCTGGCTCACAGTTTTACGATATAACACCCCACAGTGCCTAACATAAATTATATTTTTACGATCCCCTTTTCTTCTTCCATCAACCATAATTTTCCCGCCAAAAATATGATCGCTATCTGTTGGCATACTAGGACATTACCGAAACGAGAATATGCGTGCAATGTTTGCGTTAATTTGTTGTCAATGTGCAAAGTATTCCTTCATTATATAATCAAATTCCTGTAGAATGGATAGCAGGTTTTAAGTGGATAATTAATTCTACGATATGCTTTAATTTAGATAATTTTGTTATTGGCAGATTGATTCATAAATTTCTTTTAAGCTACCTTCACACCATGACGTTGAGATACGAGGTGTGAAGCATGGACCAATCACAAGCTTCGGCGCGCAATGCGTGAAACTTCTGGTTGTCCCCCTTCCCTAAAAGTCCTTTAGGAAGGAAATCTACATTCTTCGTTACTCATCAATAGGTCTAGTCTGTTCTTGGTTCTCCAAAAGGTGAACACGAATCCCATTTATATGTAAAAATAATTCTCATTGCACGAAAGCATAAACTCAACTTCTTTTTGCTTTTTTACAATGTACATTTAACATAATTTGATGGAACAAAAATTCTTTACAAAAATAAATCAAAATAATTAAACAATTATATAAATTCTTCATTAACTAAAAATAAACAATTATTTATAAACTTGCGTGTTGTTGTCTCTAATACAGCTGGCAATACAGATGTTAATCTTTATGCCATAGGCAAGGGCTGCACCACTGTTACTCATTTAGCCTTACCCAGGGGGCCGTGCAGCTTTGAAGATATAGTATGCTACAGACGCTAGTAACACTACCCCATAAACTTGCATGTGCATACAAGGAATTTTGTAGCAGTATAATGATAATCGAATTGTAGAAGAATCTGGGTTTTATTTTAATCTAAATTTTCATCTTATTTTTATCCTTAAATATATATTTGATGCCCTGCATCTCAAAATTTGTTAATACCTAGAGACTTTATATTTTAATCTATGAAATATTTTTATGTCATAGTTCATTACATTCAAATAAATGTGCTTGAAAAAGTAAAAAAAAAAAAAAAGCTAAATGTTAGTAACATTTTCATATATATATATATATAGAATGACAAATTACATTCAACTTCAAAGAATATTTTAAATTGTTAAAGAAATATATGTTCTTAAATTTATTCTGCAGCTTATTTTTAGAACAATTCCAACATTCTTAATGCGATTTATAGGAATTACCAAAACGAATACTTCGTAAGATGAGAAAATAAGATCAAATAAAAAATTTGATTTTAAATTGTATAAAATCTTAATCAAATTGAAGCAGCTTACATCTCTTGTCATAGGCAATGATATTTCCCTAGGTAATGTTCTAAATGTTTTGGAAGTTGCCTACATTCAGTGGGAAAATATCTTCACATTAGATTTAAGCTAAACGAATTATAACATGACTAATCTATATGAATCTTATTAAAGCTACAAATCTTGATATAATAAAGTCCTTAAAAAAGTATGTCACGCATTTTAGTTAAGACAAAAAAGATTGAAAAAATACCTTTTCTTTGAAATCTTTAATGACTGTTAAACTAATCTACTAGAAGAATTTTCTTTCCATAAATTCGTTACTCTCTTATTACTTTTCATTTATCATTTATTTTATTTATTCGTTTATCATTTATTTATATTTTATTTATATATTTATTGTAAATTTAGTTTAATATTTTTGTCTCTGCATTTTTTTTATTACGAAATTTTTGTAACAGATTTGCTTATACCTTTTTTTTTTTTTTTATAATGATGTTTTAAAAAAAAAAATTTAGTTAAATCCTACATAATACATTCTAAGTTCCTAAAAATTCTCATGCTATTTAAAATAAAAATAAGCAGATTTCGAAACAGGAGATGTACGTCTTTTTGAGGGTTAAGATTATCAGCCCAACGCGCTACAATCATATTAGACCATGATGAAAGTGGAATCCAAACCATTACAACTTTCCGTGACACTATCAGAACAGGAACTCGAAACCTGTTGTACCGAGAGATAGTCACTCGACCATATATATATATATACGTAATAAACTATAATTCTCTCTATATATATGGCCGAGTCGCTCTGGCGCTCGATACCACAGGTTTCAGGTTCGAGACCCGGTGGTGCCATGGATGTTTGTAGTGATTCGAATCCACTTTTAAGCCGTAGGTCCCGGTCTTATATGATCGTATAGCGTTTTTAGAGTTATTAGAGAGTTTTTGCATACCGTATTTTTATAATACGGTATTTTTTTTCTCCTTATCGCGCATGCTATAGGAAATTGCGCATGCGTATTTGTAATAATGTTTCCTATGAGCATGCGCGCTAGGGAGAAAAAATACCATATTATAAAAATACGGTATGCAAAAACTCTCTATTATTATTCCACGTCTGTAGCTTGTCTTCACGCTACACGCACCCCCTGGGTAGTGCTAAGTGAATAACATCGGTGCACCTGCCTTAAGGCGTAAAAGACAACCAACTGCCTCAGAAAAAAAAATTTCGCAATCTCTTCTTCCACTTTATATCTACCACTTCGACGCCTGTCAGTTGTAGCCCCAGTACTTTAAATTTCATATCTCATCTTACTTGGTTTATTTCTCGTTGTGATTTTGATTCCGAACTCCTGTAAGTGTAAAAAAATTTCGAAATAAGATTCAACGATAAAACACCTTTCTTTTAACAACAGCGAACGTGATTATTGAAAATGGCGGGTTTTTAAAAGCCCATTAGCGAAATTAAAATTATAACTGTGGGATAAACATGTAGCCCGATCTATAAATCATGAATTAAACTATTTTCTCCTGTAATTACATGTAGGTCCCGAGTTAATTAGCTCAAAGTATGCACAAAATGACAGTAGAGAGACAAACCAAACCTGTAATTACAAGTATTTATTTTCACTTATTAACAAGTAATATAAAAAAAAAAAATGTAAAGTCAATTCCTTCTTTTTTTTCACTCTATTGCAGAAAGTTCTTTATAAATAATTTTCATTCATTATTTTTAAGTTTATCTGGCCCCATCTATTGGTAGATATATGCAACTTAAATCTAAAAAAAAAAATAAAATTAATGAATTAAATTTAATTACTGAATTAATATTTGAAAAAACTGTATTAACATCCAGTATCATCCACTACAAGTTCAAAAAAATGTATTTGAACTTGAGTGGATGAATGCAAAGTATTTTATGAACGATTGAAAATTTGAACAAGATATATATAGGGAGAGTGCGAGCTAATAGAAGGAATTGAAAAAGTTATTAACACATTCACATAAGTATACTGAATTTTAGATCATCTGACATTTAAATAGAAGTGTGGGATTACTTGAGCTGTTCGCAATTCGAAATTTCCTATTATTCCACACATTTTTATTTGTTAAAACTGATTTCCCTTTAAATATTTATTTTATGGTACTAAAATAAATCGGTTAAAAAAAAACCAATTGCCGATGTCATAATATCTCCTATTGCAGTAACGACGTAAGACCATTTTAGTTTCTCATTGTGTAGGTTTTTTAAAGCAATCGCTCACTTTCTTATGGCTTTCCGATTGATTGGATCCATTCTATTTTGAGTAAAAATTGCTTTTACTCGAGAAATCCTAGGCGCAAAACGAAACCAGAATCCATTCGATCCAGGTGCATACAACAGTATGTTGTGACAACCACACGCGAATAGACGTCAGAAAATTGCGAAAAAGGACGTCAGAATTTCAGGGTGTTTTAACTATCACATTTTGGTGATAAATCGCGAAATCGTTTCGTTGCGTTGCGTAGTGATTGAATGGTTGTTGTATTGTAAAAACAATTTCCAGTTGTTGTTATATAAGATGAAATGTTGTATAACTGCGCTATTTAATTAGAAAAATTTGACTAGAATTGAATTAAATCAATAAACAAAACGAAATCAATATGTTAAGGAGCGAATTTTTTCAGCATTTTATCATATTTTTCATCATTTCATTTTTCATTTCAAGACAAATGAATGACCCTGATGGCCAAGTGGCTAGAACTCTGGCGCTCGGTACCACTGGCTTTTCGGGTTCGAGTCCCGGCGATAGTATGGATATTTGTAGTGGTTCGGAATCCACTTTAAACCGCTTAGGTATATATTACCGCTTTAATATCGTTTAGGTTAGAAAATCTTTTCTGTCTAATATGATCGTAGAGAACTGCCTTGAGCTTTAGTCATTCTTCAGCCCTCGTGGTTCCTCGCTAAAGTGAAGGTGTATATTAATTACTCTTAGCTATGGCCCAGTCGCCTGTCTTCTGAATCTAGTGTAGGTTTCCTGCTCCATGGGGATTAGTAACAAGAAAAAGACAAATGAAAACTCTCATATCATGAAGAAGATGATCTCGATAAATCTGTAAAGCGAAACTCCGTCCTTTACGATGAGGGTTTTTTTTTTCAGTTTGTGCTTACCCAATGTATATGAAGTAACCCATTCCCTTCGAGACACCAGGATAACGCTGAATGTGCTATGTTTTTACCATTCCACTGATAAATGATCTCATTTCTGTCGCTTCGAAATAAGAAATACACTAATAAATAATATTATAAATTTATATTCCCCTCGTGGACCTGGATAATGCTGAATCTGCTATGTTTCTACCGATGACTGATCTCACTTCTGGCATTTCAAAATAACAATATTAAAAATTTTTATAAATTTATAAATGATGAATAAAATGCATGTGTATTTTACTTGTATTTGGCTGGTTGAATCGAAGAGAGGCTGTTGGATTCGAAATCCAACAAATAATACGAATCGAAAGCTTCCAAGTATATGCTGAGAACAGGCATGAAAAATCCCTTAGGTTGGAAAACGTTGCCATTTGCTCGTAAGAAATAGTGTGGATGTTCTGAAGAAGAGGGGGATGTTAAATCGTTCAAAATAACTGTGGCAAAATGTAGACTCCTTGTGTTGCATCCTGGGCAACGCTGAATCTGTTACATCTGCGCCACTTTAGTGGCGAATAACTTCACGCCAACATGGCAAGCTCTCAAAATCAAAACAATTCTTTTCTTTTTTTAATATGTAGGGTTTATTAGTTGAAAAGAAACTTATATAAAAATACGAAATGCCCTTTTTTTTTTTTTTCATTTATTATTTTCATTTCCATTTTTTTTTTCATTTCATTCATTTTTCATTAAAAACGAATCTAAAATGAGAAAATAAAATTATTCAATTTTCTGTAATCGTATTATGTTTTTTTTTTTTTTGAAAAAACAAATTACTTCAATTATATCGTTTTACAAATAAGTAGCGTTATATTTTTAAAAATTTGTTTTTCAGATTAAACACGGTATGAAATTAAGTTTTTAATCAGTAAAAAATACATAAAAACTGAAAAAAAATTGATTCTGATGTTTAAAAATGCGATTTTATTTAATTCCTAATTAATTGAGTAGATACACTCGATAATTTTTTTCGGCTAATTACATCTCTTAATTAGATTTTATTTTTAGACCTTTTTCGCCTCATAAAAAGAATGTAGTTTAATCTTTTTTAAGAAAATCGTACTCTTACGGTTATTTTTGTAATTGGAAAAAAGATTCTTATGTTGATTTAATTTTTGTTCTTTATGGATTATGTTATATAAATTTCCCATTGAAGATAAAATTTATTAAAGCATAGTTTAAAAATCTACAATTTAGTTGAAAATGTCCATTCAATATTTTGTAAGACATTTTTTTTATTGCTGTGAACTAAACCATCTTATTATTGCCCACTAAGATTCACAAGAGATTCAGCGTTATCTACGAGGTATTGTAAGGCAAGGGAAATAGCTAAACTACCCAGACATTATTAAAAAATCGATGGACTGTAATGCTTTTCGAAAGGACTTATAGTACTTTTTTTGTTCTAATGCATCTGCCAAACATTTAGACAATTGTCTTGAATGCCTTAAGGCAAGTGCTGCACCAACGTTACTCACTTAGCATAAACCAGGAGGTGCGTGTAGTTCGAAGAGAAGCTACGGTCGCGGAGTAACAATACTGCAACGCTCTACCATCATATTATACCGGGACCTACGGTTTAAAGTGGATGTCGAACCACTACAAACATCCATGGCACCGCCGGGACCCGAACCCAAAACCTTGTGGTAACGAGCGCTAGCCACTCAGCCATTCAGGCCCCTATTTTAAAGTTATAAATAGATATTAAAATTTCTTTCTTCTTAAAACATTTTTTTCATTGAGTTAACATTAGGGTGAATAAATCTTATTTGCATTCAGCGCTGAAATGGTAATGCGTTAGTCACTCTGTCATTCAGGCCCCCTTTTTGTACTAAATGATTCAATTTATTCAATTTATAAATTTCAATGTTTCAATTATGAATTTATTGCTCCCTTCCTTGGAGACATTATAATCTACCGTTACCGAGTTTTGAGCCCATATCACACGGATTTATTTAGTTTCCTTTAACGTGAAGCAAACAGACTCAGCCACTCATTCATTAACTTTACGTTATGTAAAACTGTCGACAAACCAGTTTGCGAATGTGAAAAGTCATGGTACTACAATCAGCACTGTTCTTATTCGTTTTCAAGAAAGCAGTGATAAAATGATTCACGCAATTGAGCTACGGAGGATAAATGTTGGATGTGTGCACAGTGATAAACTCATTATTTGAGTGGAAACTCAAAACAGTTGAAGGTAACGAAACTCTCGTCTCGTAAAGCCTTTATAGTTCGCACAACAGAAACGCAAAACGCTATACACCAAGTTTTTTTTATTCAGCCCCTAAAGTTGATTAATTTACAAATTAATTTAAATAGTGGGTTAAGTTAATTAATAAGTTAATTTACTTAACGGGTATATTCTTTTTTTTTTATTGTTTTTGAAAAGCAAATTCTGCTCAATCTTTATTTATTACAATAACTTTTTATCCTTTGCGTCATTGAACTTTTGAATTCTACTTATTGGGATCATACAGGGGAAAAAAATAATCTCTTTATAATTACTAGCTTATAAATTCTAGATATCATGACTTCTTTCTATGAATGACTTCAGATCGCTTGAATGAGATCCACTGCAGTCGCATCTATCTTTTAGAGAGAAAAAATAACTTTTAATAGTTATTTTATTGCGACACAGTTTTATGATCATTTTATGGGGCATCTAAGAGACGTCATCCCCCAAATTCGGAATACAGCAGCTGAATAAACTCCAACTGAGTTTATTTCAACACGTTGATCTTTTTATTAATATTAATATTATTCATACGGATTGAAATTATTTATAGAAATACCGCTGTTTATGTTATCTAAAAAGAGAGTCATCTTTTTTTCCGTGGGATTCAAGTATTTGTAATGCAATACAATTTAATTAATTAATTATAATCATTAATTTAATTTGATTTCTTTATTTTGCTTTCTTTTTTCCCAATTTAATAGAATTACTATAATTGAACATTCAATTGATTTTTGAAATGTTTTTCTAAAAAAATCAATTTGTATACTGGGTCTATCATATATCTACTTAATTTATTAAGTAAATTAATTAATTTTGACATTTTTTTCTAAGAAAATCAGTTTTTCTGCTAAGTGCATCATACATTTACAATTTATTAAGTAAATGAATTAATTTTAAAAAATTTTTTTTTTGAAGAAAATAATTTTTTCTTCTGAGTGCATCATGCATTTATTAAGTAAACGGAATTAATTTTGAAATTTTTTTTTTTTCTAAGAAAATCAGTTTTCTACTGAGTACATCATACATTTTTTTAATTTATTAAGTAAATGAATTAGTTTTTAATTTTTTTTTTTCTACGAAAATCGGTTTTTCCACTGAGTGCAACATTGCATTTACTTAATTTATTAAGTAAATGAATTAATTTTTAAATTTTTATCTAGGGAAATCCGTTTTTTTTTACTGACTGCATCATACTCGTACATTTACTTAATTTATTAAATAAAAAAAAAAATTAATTGATTCCTTTATTTAATTTATTAAATAGATGAGTTAATTTTGAATTTTTTTTTCAAGAAAATAAGTTTTTCTAATGAGTGCATCATGCATTTACTTAATTTAGTAAATAAATGTATTAATTTTTGAAATATTTTTATTATAAATTTGGTTTTTCTACTGAGTGGAACGTTCTACTACGGAAAATATCATGCATTTACTTAACATATTAAGTAAATGTATGATAACCTCCGTAGTAGTACATTGAATCCGCTGTACACTTGTTGTTTTAGTAATAAATGTCTTCAGGTAGAAATACACAAACATTTGTAAACAGCTTAGCGGAAGAACAATAAAAAAATTTTATTTACTCAACTTCAACTACCATCTTATCCTTTCACCATTTTGTCTTAAACAATCAAACCTATCAAAATGACGGATTTTAATATTCAAAGAAGCACATCAACATGAATTGCTTAAAAGGTGAGTATTCTTTGTAAACCGCATCTTAGTATGCTAAACTACCTGTTGTCCAAACATCACATATAAAACAAACATGCACGAGACAATAAAGGTATTAGTAAAATAATGTTCTAGCATTGCAACTGGCTTCTTCCGCGTTGAAAAAGAGGCCGTTCACATTTGACTGTCAACAGAGAGGTGAACGGCGTCTGTTCCAAGGCGAAGGGTTGACGAACACCCTCTATGCTAATGACGTCCGTGAATGTGCAAAATTGACTCGTTCACTTTCGCTCATTAATTGTTCCCTCATTAGAGGACGAATCACCGTTACCGGAAAAAGTTCGAATTAAAGCTCGGAAGTCGGATCCATTTCAAACACTTCAAGCGTAGACGGGGTTTCTCGTTTAAACGGCAGGGGGTCCGACACAAATTGAAGTATTTCTTTTAATTGGAGAAAATAACAAGAAGGTGGAGGTCGTTAGAAGAAGTATGAGGAGAATGGCATTGGACAGGTTTTATTTCATGCGTTTGTAGAAAGTTGGTTATTTTGGGGCCGTCCCTTAAGAGATTGAATATATTTTTATTGTAGAAAATAGGTTGTTTACCTTTTATTCATTGAGTATTTCATTTAATGTGAATTAATTATTGTAGACGCCCCTTTAAATGATTTTAAAGGGAAAAATTCTGTTAAATTTTGAATCAATGTGGTATAATTAGCAAATCTTGCATCTTTTTTATTTAACACTTTTATTTAGCTGAAAAATCGGATTCCAATTATGAAGAAATTACTGAAATACTTATACGTAACAAGCACATTATAAAGTTTTTCTTACATTAGCTGAAATGGCAACCATATAATAAAACAAGCATAAAATAAAGTTTATTTCACATTAATTGAAATCCTGACCATGTAATAAAACAAGCATTTAGTTGAAATTTACAATCACAAGATTTTAATAGAGTTTTTAAAATTGCCATACTAACAACTTTTAGTTGTAGTGTGCAGGTTGGGCAACCAGAATTTAACTGGCTACGGTTCGGTTGAGATACTTGAGACTTGGAGAACTCATAGCTTTATTTACACACGCACAGACACCACACACCTACAATTAGGAACATACAATATTTAAATGTATTAAATATAGTCATATAATTATAGATTCGTTGAAGGACTCCACTTATAAGCCGAAACCCTGAAACTCGAATACTTGTAGATGCGCGAAATATACTTTCTCTCTGTGTGTGAGTCTGTATCCAACTAATACGCAAGATTGCGCTAAATATGCTTCATCTCGGGTCGGGGTGAGAGACTGTAAACCAAACAATCTCTCGCCCCGTTTCTCAGCAGGAGCGCAGGTTGCTCTATACTTCCTCTCAGAGGAGAGTCTCGAAGCCTACTATCCATTTCTCCGGAACGGCAAAGAGGAGTGGACTCTTGCTAGAGTGGATTAGGAATACGGTTACATTGCTAAATTTCGAAATGTTTCTACTCCAAGCTTAGAAGAACCTTTTCTAGAAAAGATAAAACTTGATTTCTAAATAAGAAATTGATGTCAAAACTTGACTAAATTTATTTTTTGATAGTGAGAAGACGCATAATAATTGTGGTACCATTATGAAATAAGAAATAGTCTGTCGCAAGAAATCAATACGACATAGAACTTGTTCGAGCTTTTTTGTCTTCTATGCTATCAGTTTAATAAGAATAAATATATATTTTTTTAATTTAGAAGAGGTTTACTACTAATTTCCGTGTCATGCGTTCGTGCTAATGCATTCAAAGCGGACAGGCCGAATCAAACACCTGTCGAGGGAATACGCACGGCCACATGCAAATAGGTGGGAGAGGAAATATTTAGCTATGCAAGTGACCAGACGATAAGCATCTCCGCTGCACACGAGGGCGGATCGACGCACGCATAGCTCACGAGTTGGTGCCATCAGCTGAGCAAATGCACTGGCTCTGATTGCATTCCAAACATATGAAGACATCATGTGCATAAAAAATGCATTGTTGTCATCAGGATGAATGGGATCAATCGACTAAAAAAAATTGGTACTTTCAAATATGTTACATTGTTCCCGTTATTTAACATTTATATAATATTCTAAGAACGATCACGACAATCAATGTCCTGTTTATAGAGTTTCTGCATGCGTGAAATTGTAGTACCTTCATACCAGAATAGAAAAATTGCACCCTATTAGATGAATAAAAAAAAATTGGGTTTTCTGTACTAGAGGCAATAGTGTTATTATTAGAATGGGATGCGGAAAATATGACTATTACGAAATCCATATAGTGAGTTGGAAAAATTAAAATTAAATTTTTGTATACATATTTTTTTTTTTTTTTTATGATTAACGATATTTTTAAAGATTGAAAAATTTTTTTTGTTTCCTTAAATAACAACACTGTAAGGAAGTTTAAATTAATAATGGTACATTATTATAGTACATCATAATAAATGTAATGGTTTAAATTAATGCTGGAATAATAACTAATAGAATAATTCTTAGACATTTCAGTGTAAAATTTTCTTAAAATAAAAAAAAAGTTATGTTTTTCACGAATAAAATTATGATTTAATGAAATTTAAAAAAGTGATACAAACTATACTTCAAAAACAATAAATAAATTTTTTTTTTTTTGATATTTGTAGTATGCAGGTTGGGCAACCAGATTGTAACTGGGTGTGATTAGGTTGAGGCACAGGTTGGAGAAATCCCAGCTTTATTTACACACGCATAAACATTACACACATAGACATACAATATGTAATACATTTAAATACAGATAATTATAGATTCTTGAAAGGATTCCACTTCTAAGCTGAAAACCCAATACTCGGCTCGTGAAATATACTTCCTCTCCGGATGAGAGTCTGTAGGCCAACTGACCATTTTTCCTGAACGCTACATGGAGTCTCTGTTGCAGTGCATATTAGGAAGCATGGTTACAAATTAGGTTTAAGTTGAAGTAGAATTGTAGGGGGTGAGTGTGTTTTAAACTTAAAATGACTCAAAATGGGTTTGATATTTAATAAATTCTCCTTTCATGCCAATATATTTTGATTAATTTTTAATTTTATAAATTATTTTTATATAGAAGAAACGAATTAGCTAGTTACGTTTCCAATTTTTTTTCTTTTCATCTGAATGCTAGGCTACTATATAAAAACATAGTTTTTTTTTTTTTTTTCATTTGATTGTACACAATGAGACTGATGAACAAAATGAGACTGAAAAAATTCACTCTTTTTTTATGCTTTCCGTTACATTTTTTATTGTGGTTGTTGTTTCCATTCATATTTATTAAATCCTTTGTGATTGGTTTATTATGTTTAAAACCAGTTAAAAATGAAATTTTGAACTTGTTTATTACGTGGAATTGTTTTATGATAATACTTCAATGGATTTTCTTAAGTTTCGTGAGCTGCAAAGCTGTTTAAAACCACGTGCAGCTGAAATACAAGCTGCACGTGATTATTCTAGCACGCCGTATTTTTTGTTTTTTTATCTAGATTAAATAAAACATCAAGCACAATCTTTGATGTCCCGCTGATTAAGTCTGGAAGAAATTATCTACGAGTACAACAACGAAATGCAGAGACATAAGATTTGATCTTACATATTGATAATATTTGTTTTTAATAATTAAAATAAAATCTTTTATAGCAGAACTTTTATTTAGATTATTTTCTCTATGGATAAGTTAGACTTATTTAATTTAGAAATTTAAATATATTTTTTTTGAAAAAAAGTGATTCATGAAATACTTTTACATGTCTTAATCACATAATGATTTAAAGAATGTTAATGATAAACTACTTTTATTTAAAAATTTATCATTAAGTTTTGAAAATACTTAAAATAATAAGTCTTAAATTATTAACAATCAGAATTGTATGATGTGATTCTCTTTGTATATAGTGTTTAATTAAAAAAATTTATCATCATTTCTGAAACAAATGAGAATGAGCGATTCAGCAATCTAATCACTCAATTTATTGTGAAATATGTTGTTACCTATGGCTTTATTAAAACTCAATCCATACAAATTTTTCTACTTACTGTAGAAACAAAAAGAACATATAAACAAATCAAAATTACAAATGGAAAAGACCAGACATTTTTAACAAAAACGGCCCCAAAGGCCTTAAAAACAATAAAAATATAATAATTAATAATTATAATTTTTATTATAAAAACATAATAATTAATAACTTTAATTTTAATTATAAAAATATAATAATTAATAATTTTAATTTTAATTATAAAAATATAATAATTAATAATTTTAATATTAAAAACAAGTTATAGGGATAAAAATTTAAAAAGCTAGAAGCACCATAATTAAAAGTTCGTGTGATCAGGACATGTTTTTCTCTCCCTCCAGTAAAGAGTGCACGAATCATCATTCTGATGTACGTTAGAATCAGTACTGAACAAACAAGAAAATGGGTCTTATTCATTTTCTCTGATTTGCACAAAACACATATATCAGAGTTCTCAATCCCTATTTTGGCCAGACAGTCGCGTCCAGTTCTTAAGCTAAAATTGACAACAACCTCTTTGCGAGTTTTTCCACTCAATTTTTTCCAGTCATCTCCGATTGTCTCCCAGACTTTTCCTTAGTGTGTTCCTTGGTGTTAGATAATAGAGAGTTTTTGCATACCGTATTTTGGACGTCCGTTAGCTTTTTCTCCCTAGCGCGCATGCTCATAGGAAACATTATTACAGATACGCATGCGCAATTTCCTATGAGCATGCGCGCTAGGGAGAAAAGCTAACGGACGTCCAAAATACGGTATGCAAAAACTCTCTAATAACTCGTTGATATACGATGACCTAATTTTGTCGCGTATAGTTCTCCTAAATGAGTCAAGAGGGATAAGACACTGTCCAGGAACATCTTATGTTCCTTTTTGTTTTCCAGAAGATCTGCCCTTTCATTTCCAACATGTGATGGAATGCACTGGAAAGTGATTTATTTACCATTTACATTAAGGAACTTGAGATCTTGTTTTATAGTGGTTACAATTGCAGACTCAGATTGTCTTTTTAAAGCGATTGCTTCAGTGATTGATCTAGAATCTGCCAGAATAACTGCTTTTTAAAAAAAAAAAATGTATTTTAGATTGAAGGTTTTCCACTTTCAAGGAAACTGGAGATATTTCCGCATCAAATTTAGACAGATGATTGACAGCCGAGGAGGAAACAGAAAATAATCTATTATAGACAGCCGCACCAGCATCTAATCTAAAAGCAGTTGAGCATTCTAATTTTTTTAAATAGAGCAATTGAAGTTTTTTAAATTGAATCAGAATAGAGCATACTAGGATCAGAACTTCAATGTTTAATTTTTCAAATTGAATACTATTATAATTTTGTGTTTTGATACATTTGTTGTCGATATAAGCAGCCTAAAAAATTTCTTCGATGTTTTGATAGTTCCGTTTCACATAGTGCAAGTATGAATCGGTTTCCTTAAAAATATTCCAAAAAAAAACCAGTCTTGATTGGAATATATTAAGATAATAAGATATTCGCAAATTGTTAAAAATGGCCTAAAATAAAGTAAAATGTTAATAAAATTTATTAATTTTAGTGAGAATGAAAAAAATTATAAATTTTATTAAACACATTTTAGGCAATTGATAAACCATTCGTTATAATCTTCAAAATATATCCCGATACTTTCTATTGTTGAATTTAAATTCTAATAAAGAAGAAGATATTATTATAAATAAATAATTTTAAAGGAAACAAATTTTTTCATTTAACGTATTTTTCCGTAAAAATATGTTTATTAAACTTTCATAATTCATTATATAAATGTTTTCTAATTATAGCAAATCTTTTCATTCTTTTAATGTGAAAGGATAACTTCTTAAAGGATAATGAAACAAATTGTGCGATATATTAAAAAATTTTAACAACTGAGTTCTTATTCCAACTATGAAATTTTGTCAATGTTCGTTGCCATATATTTTATTCTAATAATTCAATTTTTAAAATCTATACATGTCAAAATGTAATTTTATAAGAATTTCGAATGTTGTAACAAATATTGCTGAGAATGTAAAAATAATAATTAATATTTTAAAATACCGTCCATACTTTTGCAGACAAAACTATTTTTTTTAATTTATATTATTTCAAATGAAAGACTGTAAATATTTTAATAGTAATACTTTTTCCGAATTGTTGCCGGGATAAAGTTCCTGTCTAGGTTTTCGATTACAGTAAATTAAAATATGTCTGAATGAGTTAAAATGTATGTTGCAAAATGGTTTTGAATGGTTACGAAATTTTGTCTCCATTCGAACTTGAAAGAGTTCGAAAATTAGCTCATCTCTTGCGAGTCTTCTGCCGTGCAACGCATGCGCAGTGCGTCTTCGAAGTCACGTGAGAGCAGACGAAAAATGTGGCGCTTGTAGATTCACGATCAGTATTCGAAAAAGCGCGAAACGGAAAAGTTGTTTAATTTCTTCTCGCTTCTATCTTGTTGTGTTCAACATGAGACTTGGTACGAAGAGATCCCATACTTACAAGTGAGTAATAAAAGTCTATTACTGTGTTTATTTTTAGCTAAAAACTAAAAAAAAAAAAATTATTGCTATTGTTGCAATAAAATTTTGTTCCTTTATTTGTTATGTTTATATATGACCGAAAACGAAATCAATTTTTCAATTCATTTAAAAATGTTGCTTAATATATGAATATATGTATGTATTGTACTAGATCATGTAACGTACAAGACAATACACTGTGTATTGTTTTTAATTTTGTAATATTTTTTAATTTCTTTAAAAAAATTCAAATTAATTGATGCTGAATGTCATGTAGATAGTCTTGTTAACTGTATAGCAGAATATTATTTGTAAGGATTTTTGGAATAATTATAAGCACTATTTTAACGATTATTTTACTTAAAAGGATTAATTTATTAATATTGTTGCAACGATTTGTTAATTAATAATTATTTATTTAATAGTTGTGAAAATATTTTTTGAAATGATAGCTTCGTTTTTAAATAATATATCGCTATTTTTAATTTGAAATCAATTTTTTTCGATTTTTATTATTTATTATTATTTTTTTAGATTGTAATGCAACTTTTTATTTATTCTTAAATGATCTTAAATTTCTTCTGATAATTTAAATTTTAAAACTAAATAGCTTCTCTCAACTATACTAATGCATGAATTTATTTATTTTTTTTTAATTAATGTCTTCGTTTAATATATTCTTTTTAAGTCATTGGCTTTCAATTTTATCTTAAATTTTGTATTTGTATTTTGTTTTAAGAATCGATCCATACAAATCTGTTGAAAATAATATTTTTAAAACCAATTAAACAGTATATATACTGAAAGTAAAGAATATATTTAGATTATGTGTCCTTTATTAATATTAAATGTATTTAACTAAGGTTGAATGGGACATGCAAGTCAGTAATGGCTGTAAAAAAATGATAATATTTATTTTACGTGATAAAAAACAGATTGGCTCTATGTTATTACTCTTTACTTTTCGTTATACATAGAGGAGTTTAATCAGGAAAAAAATAGAATCAACAAGGTTTATGATTAAAAAGAGAGAAATAATGTCTGTGTCAGAAAATTTCGTTGAAAATGTTTTTCTATTAATTTCATTTTAAAAAAGCAAAGACTTTATTATATATTTATTGATTTTTTTTTATTTTTGAATTTTATTTTTGACATTTGAGTTTTTTTAATTTGCGGATTTTGTTTCGCTAACAATTCGTTAGTTTTTTTTAGAAAATTTTATAGTTTATTTATTTATTTATGCAATATTTTGGTCAAAAAAATTCATTTTAGCAATTTTACTTAAATTTAATACTTATATCTCTTATCCATAAACTAATAAAAAATAAATTTAGCTTAAAAAAATTTTTAAAAGCCTTTTTACGATTTATTAAATCTAAATAAATATTGTAAAAGTTCATGCTTATATGCTTATATTTTTAAATTTTTATGATGCATTTTCATATATAACATCTCATATTTTTCTTTCATTTAAAATCAGTTTTATGATGTTATTTTTTTTTTCATTGGAAAATTCTTTCTATATATTAAAGTAAATTTATGCCTTAATTTTTAGCTTATCAATTTATAGAAGAATACTTATACATTATTTTATCATGACAATTTCATTAGATATTTATATTATTTTTTTATATTTATATATATATATATATATATAAATATATTATAAATTTCCGATGAAATATATTATTTATGTATGTATATGTATTATATATTATGCATGTATGTATACGTATAAAATCAGAAATACATTTTAGTAGAAATCTGTAAACGATCTATCATGTCTTATGAAAATAATATTCCCTTTAAGGAATAATGTTAATGTTAATGTTTATATTTTATAGATCAAATTATAAAAATAAATTAAAATCACTTCGTATAACAATTGCAAATTTAAAACTAAAAAAAAATATTATTTTAAATTCAGTGCTATGAATTAAATTATTTTTTATAGAATAACACTCATTAATACTTAGAAACCTTATCAAAAATATTCGAATACGGTACATCTAAACTGGAAAGAAACCCATAAAAAAAAAAAAAGACAAATATTTTTAGTTACAAACCCATAAAAGCAAGTTCTTGAAAATTAGGCGCACATACACGCATGTATATGCATAAACTTGCCCGCACGTCCTTGGAACCATGCCGTGAAGATGAATTTACCAAGTGGAAAACTCGTAACTGGGTCAAACATATTTTACGAGTAGAGAGGGATATATTAAAGACTAAATAAACATGGCGGACGCAAGAGCTGGAAGTCATTATATATATTTGTTCCGAATAATTATGCTGTGAAAGCCCCTTGCATTTGCTTTTAATTAACGAGCAAAATATTTTTGGTTGGGTTAAAGGTAAAGCATTTTTAGTCAGAAATTAAGGGAAATTGGGACAGCTATAAATAGTTTGGGGTCACTAAATATATCAAAATAAAAAGATTTCGAATTTTTATATTTCTATTTATAAATTTTAAAAATGGAAACTCACTACATATAAAATTAATTTAATATTTTTAAAAGGTCTTAATATACAATGCTAATATGTTTAACCACTATTAAAAAAATATCTATCAACTTATGAAATCCGTTTTATAAAAAAATAAAAAAACTTTCTCCGATTTTGATGTTTGTATCTCAACATAACGATCCAGAAGTCCACTAATTGTATTCATTAGAACACTACTTTTACAATTAGCAAAAACACCTTTCCAGGGATAGCACCTAAAAGAATATTGTATCTTTCAGTTGCCAGTTAAAGTCCATATCTCAGCAATGAGATGTACTTTGAATTGCCTTATTAAATTTATTTTATCTTATATATATATATATTATATATATATTCTTCATTGGCACAACAACCCCATGATGATCTAAGGCCGTCTGCCTACGGGCAGATTTCGAAACAGGAGAGCTTTCTTTTTACGGGATAGGGATGTCATCCCTACACTCGATGCTCTACAATCTTATTAAATAGAGACCTACGATTTAAAGTGGATTCCGAACCACTACAAACATCCCTGGTACCGCTGTATTTAATGTTAAAAAAGTTTTGAATTAAATAATTTTTGATAGCAATCTTCTTTCTTGTATTGAGGCCTGATGGCCAATTGGCTAGCACTCTGGCTCTTGGTACCACAGGCTTCAGGTTCGAATCCTGGTGGTGGCATGGATGTTTGTTAGAAATCCATGTTAAACTATATGTCCAGTCCCAGTCTTTTAGCCTAAAGTGTGCATGAAATGACTGTGGAAGATCGAAACAGGGTATGTTTTCTTTTTACGGTGTAGATTTGTCAGCTCTGTCCCCAACGTTCTACAGTCATATTAACTGGGATCTCGCTTTAAAGAAGATTCCGAGTCACTACAAACATCTATGGTACGCCAAATTGACCGTAGGGCGACAAACTAAAACAAACCAATTCTTCCCTGTATTATTCACATTTTAATAACCAGTTTTCATTTCTTTCCTTAACAAATATTTTCATGTTTAAATTAAGATATTAAAATCCATAAAGTCCTTTATATTCAGTGAATTAAATTTGCATTAAAAAAAAAAGCTGTGTTTAGTTTCAATTTCAAAAGAATTTATCTGTATAGTTACTTTGAATACAAAAAAAAAGTTAATGCAAAACGTTGTAAATACAAAAGACCGAATTAACTTCCACTCATGTATTGCGATCACGTTTTCGCTTGATACAGGTCGCATGTTCTGAAGAATACCGTAGCGAGTTATCTCGAGTTAAGAATAAATATTCTACCTTTATGGTATTATATTAATTATAATATGTTAAAACACAAATAAACAACGGCGTGAAGCATATTTATAGCAATAATTGTTTTACATTGTGCTTTATTGAACATTTTATTTATATTTTTTTATGCATCACTTCTCTTTTGTTTTGCATTATTCTCTATTTTTAATACTTCTTAATCTTGGCGATTTGAAAAATAAAACAAATATTAAAATAATATCATGAATTGCATATTATTTTTTTCTAAATCGTTAAATTCTGATGTCTATTTTTAAACAATTACTTTTATTTTTTTTAAATATTTTAATTATTGATCAATTTGAGAATTTTAAAACTCGTGAATTATGTTAACATTCGCCAACGATTCTGTTAAAATCTTTATAAACGGTCCCAGTGATAGCATAACACAATGTTGCACATTCAATCAAGCTTTGAAAAAAAGTAAAATTGGTAGTTTTTAACAAAATAATTTTACCCATATGCAACTATCTATATATATATATGACAGCTATCCAAAAAATTGCAAAATGTTTTTTTCTCTGTAGATCTTGATACTGTTGGCATAAACCAGTGGTAGATCCTCTTCACTAAAATTATCAACAAATCAATGAATTTTATGTCGAAAAAGCAAATGCGATAAATGAAAAAAAAAAAAATTGTTTCATAAATTTAATGTTTTAGAATCAATCAATAATAGTTCTATTTTTAGATGTTTGTATTATCCTTTTATTATGGTGAAACGATTTTTTTTATTTGCCTTATGGAAGAGTAATAAAATGCTCAATTCACCATCTCTTCTAAAAATTAAGAATTACTAGATTATTTATTAAAATTTTGTATCATTTTCAAATATTCTACAAAATAATACAATCAAGGGCAAGTAATTGTTGTTTTTCTGAGAATTAAATATTAATATGATATTCAAAAGCCAAAATTGGCGGCAGAATTATTAACATTTCTATATATTATTAATGCTCGATGAATATATTTTCACATCTAAATTTCTTGGCGACCATAAATATACTTGTTAATTACCATAACCCTTTGATAAAAATGTAACCAACCTTTTTTAAAAATGTAACCAACATTACAACTTAGATTAAGTCGTGTGTTATATCAGATTTTAAATATAGCTAATCTTCTTGCCTCCCAGTATGCGGCCAATTGGCTAGCGCTTTGGTCTTTTTGGTATCGCAGGCTTCAGGTTCGAAACCTGGCGGGCGGCATGGATGCTTGTTAGTGACTCGAAAATCCACGTTAAACTTAGGTCCCGATCTAATTAGCCTAAAGTGTGCACAAAATGACTGTAGAGTAGCAAACCAAACCAAACCCAGCATGCGCGATAAAGCGAGAAATAATGTATGATATTATTTGTTTATCAAAGTAACTATTTTAAATGTAAATTAAAATATTAAATTTATAAATTACAAATAAAAATATTTCAAAGACTAAATTGCCAAACTACGCTATAAGGTAGCAGGTATGCCATACCTAATGCATCAATACTTAAAACATTGTCTTTAAAACTGAAGATGGATATTAACGAAGTTCCAAAAGCTAGATAACACTAAAATGTCCACCCGGAAAACAGTCATTTAAAGTTAGTCAATATTTTTTTTGTTCCGGCAATCTTTGTTCGACTCAAATAACTAAATTTGTCAATAAAGTGTCCATTAGGGAGCGTTGCAAATCTCTGACACAGTTACTAAAACGATTCGGGGCAAGTCATGCTCCGCCAGTTGTGACTGTACAATTAGCCAGTAATTGCTGAAACGGTGATCTGGCTCGGCTGCTGGAGCTAAACATGAAATTGTCCCGAATGTAAATCTTTTAACGGGGCTGCTTACTTTTAGCTTGTCTTCACCGCTCCATTAACCGCAGTCAAATGTTAGCATAATTTTTATGGTGAAAACTTCCGCCTTCCTGCTTGAACCTCGGCGTAATTTTTATTCTTGTATGAGTTGCTCATATCAATGAAACAAAACAAAACAGTTAAAAGAAAACTGCAATTTGAATTTACTATCATTTCGATCACTCAAATAAGCTTGAGGGCTTTGATTTCAGTGGTATGTGTATACAAAATAAAATATGATCCAGAAATATGATGTTGAATAATAATAAGTATAAAATAATGAAAGTCTTAATTCTTTTGAAAACAATGAATTTTAATACGTTGTAACTACAAGATTTTTATCTTACTATTGTGTAAATTCCCATCTATCATTTTTTATGATATTGATAGCTGCATTATTTTTGGTTGGTGACTGCATTACCATAAAAGTTATTGTTTAGTACATTAGTCCATATGCAAATCTCATTTTTTAAGTTAGAAAATTAAAATTATAAATTTTGAATAGTTGGTTAATTTATTTATATGCATTTGGCATTTAGATTGCTTATTGTGGGGACAATTTAAAATTAGCATCGCATTTTATCACATTTTTATAATTGTTAAAAATATCGATGTTTTTAATACCTGTTCGATTTCAGTTTTTAAATTTTTATACATATTATCAAATTTTCAAAAGCACTATCTCATTATTTCGAAAATATTTAAATTGTAAACAATGATAACAGAAATTTAAAGGAACCATTATCCTTTTAGACATGGCGCTGGCATTTCTTTCTGTAGCATTGAAACTCAAAGAAATTTTTTTTTTTTTTTCATTTTGTCGTAATACTTCGTAATAAGTTGCTATAAATTATTTACATTGAAATTAAAAAATTTCTGTTCATTTCTAGTTGTAAAAAAAAAAACATAAAATTTTTTCATGTTCTAATCCAAACTTGATATGGCAAAAATAATACAAATTATATCATGTCACTATTTAATAGATGAATTTATTTATGTTTGGGATTATTTCGTTTAAATATATAAATGTTAAATATCAATAACATTGTTAAATATCAATAACATTGTTAAATATCAATAAATTGTTAAATCAATACCATTGTTAAATATCAATTCATTGTTAAATATCAATATCAATGTTAAATATCAATAACATTGTTAAATATCAACAACAATGTTAAATATCAATATCAATGTTAAATATCAACAACAATATTAAAAATCAATATCAATGTTAAATATCAATAACATTGTCAAATATCAACAATAATGTTAAATATCAACAACAATGTTAAATATCAATATCATATTAATGTTAAATATCAATAATATTTTTAAATATCAATAACAATGTTAAATGTCAATATGATTGTTAAATATCAATGTTAATATCGTTTAAATATCAATTTCGTTAACATATCGCTAAATTATATATGTACTACAAAATATTTCATGTTTTTGTAAATATAATTATTAAAAAAATTTATATGTGTGAAAACAAAACTAATATTTTTTTCATTGCAATTTCTTACATAACCTCTATAAACGGTTGAAAATGTATTGTTGCTAGCTGTGCAAAGAACCCAAACAATCCACTCGGCAATCACAAATATTTTTGTATCATATATTTACTATTCTGTTCCAATGACAATATTTCTCAAGTTGACGTCAGCTTAGTAATACGTAAATTGCTCGCATACCGCATTCCTTAAAGCAGCAAGCTTCTTTTTTTTTCCTGCTTTCTTGGATTTGATATTACACTCGTTTTTCCAAATTGAAGCCATTCAGCTGTTGCGTATGCAGCGTGTGTCATCATCACTGTTTGGTTCCGTACCCTCATCCAACAAGAAAAACTGGAGTACAGAAATCAGGTTGGACTCAATCCGTCAGGAGCAGGTTTGCCACTGAGAACGAAAGCGAAATCTAAATTACTTTAATCTGAGAATCATTATGTCTCCTTTTCTACTCGCTCTGTTTTAGTTATTTTTTAATGCATTAATATTAGCATTTAAAGGAAACTCAGACTTGATAATGGGTAAGGCACAGCTATGGCCTTTAGCAAGTTGTAAGGATTGTGCTAATTCATGCAAAAACACTGTGAATGCATTAATAAATGCATACGCAGTGTTTTTATGCTTTGCAAAAGCAAAGTAAAGACATAATTTCAAAAGCGATGCAAAAGCATTTATAATGGCTCTCAAACTAAACAGTCTCTTTGACAATTTTAAATGTTATAATTTTTGTTATCTTTTTAACTGAAAATAAATAATTGTGCAAATCTTCGTATTTGAAAAATAAATGCCCCTTATTAATGCTACAGAAGCATATGGTTACAATCTTATTTTCTTCTTAAAATGCAAAAGTTTCTCTTTTGAAATTCAATTCCTTGTTCCTATTTAATTTACAATCATACTACATTATATGCAAAAATTTTGAATGCATAACATATTGTTATTGTAAGACTCAGGTTTTCTACGAGCTATATTTTCGACGTATATACTTAATTTTCTTATAACTTTTAATATACCAATATTCACTTTTTAAGTAAATAACTCTGGTATTTGTCAAATTATATAATCAATTGAATATTATTTAAATTTTTAACAAAATTTAAAAATTTTTCTTGTTCCTGTGTTTGTTTATTTTCTGATATATAGTTCATTTAAGCTTATTAAGAAAAATATTATTCAAAATAAATAATTAATTGAAATACGAGAAATATTTCTCGTGTTTTATTGCTCATATTTCAAATTAGTATTATCAATCAATATTTGAAATCATTAAGATTTGCACCTTTAGCTTTGAAGTGGTTGCTTTTCTTAAAAAAAAAAAGTGCGATTTGATTGCAAAAATAAATTAAGGTTTTCACATCACAAATTTGTCACATAATTTCATGTATTATCATAAGCATTTTTAGTTGATTAGCATGTGCTACAATTTATATTGTCTTAATTATTGTTGAGCCGATTTTGTGGATATACTCATAATTACTGACAGCAGATCCTTAGTTCAACATCTAAGTAACCGGACACACGTTGGAGAAAGGGCTGACATTTCCATCCTGAAATTGCTTTCCATGCTTTCAGTTAATTCCGAGCTGCACATCCAATGGGTTCCTTCACATGTCGGCATTAATGGCAAGAGATTGCTGATTCTCTAGCAAAGGTTGCTTCTTCAGAGCTTTTCAGTCCTATATGCTTCGCAATTATAGGGATATGTTCTCCAAGTTTGGGAAGATAATTAAGGATCTCTGGAATGTCCTTCCAAGTACATGACTAGTACTCGAGAGATTGCCCTGGTGGTGTCCTGACTTTCGGGGGCCATAGAAGCCAACACACTTGCTGACGTTTCGACAGTGGAAGAATCTCATCTATGAATAAGGTCGGAAGATTTTGGGATCTGCACCAAGTGTAGGACTACTCAAGCATCTCCTGCTCATATTTTAAACTGGCTTGATTTTACATTGGAGAAGGCTTTTTTTTTCTGAGCCTCTTCTATTTTTAGATTTTTTAGAGGTTTATGGACTTATGGATTTGGTTTAATAACTAGACCATATCGAGGATCAGAAAAAACAACATGTTGCCTTAAATATAGCATTGAATAAATTTAATACGGCACTCCACGGCATTGAAAATAAAATACGGCATAATTTATTCGCCATCTTATTTTAAAGATATATTATATTGAATTCTTTTTAATTATGTAAAGGTTTTTTTCCTTTTGCTTAAGCATTTTAAACAGAAATTCTGTTGTTCTTCAGAACGTCAGCTTTTATTAATTTGCTAGGCCTTCAGTCTTATTTAACCCTATTTAATCTGTTTAAAAAGACGATACAAGGTTAAAAGAAATTTCACTTATGGAATTAAATCTCGTTAAAAAATACCCTTCAAAGTTGGTAAACGTTTAATACTTATTTACCATCTACCCAAAAAAAAATTATCTTCGTTCTAAATTAATCAATTTACCGCTCGTAATCACCCGTTATAATGTGCATTCGGATATTTCCTCCTTTTATTTTTAGGAAAAAGTAACACAAACAGGGATATTAAGGTTTTTGTTTTCAATAATACCATTAGGTAAGTTAATGCACTGCAGGTAATACTCGGTTTTTAATTAAAATTGCATCTTTGAAATTAATAATTTCAAAATACGACAGTTAAAGTTAAAATTTTAACCAACGTTAGAACTTAAATAACGTCATCATATCCCGCTTTTCTTTGTCTTCCGACATGTATCATATGAAAAAGGATCCCGTACTTTAAGATGCATAAAAACTATTTTTTAAAAGAAGATGTTATAAGTGTGGAAAAAAAGAACAAACCATAAATCCCTTAAACTGTAAAGACTCTCTAAATGAAGTTAATCCGATTTGGGTTATCCTATTTAGAAAATTGCTACAATCCTTCTGTGTAAAATGTATCCAATGACCTTTTTCTTAAGATTAAGGTTGCTATAATAACATAATTTTTTTTATATTTATTAGTGAAGAATTAAGCTATGAATGAGGTTTTTATATCAATAAGAAACAACTTTAAAATTTGACCTATTTGGAAAAAAAAAAACTTGTTACTTTAAGATTAAAGGAATATATGTATTCAACTTTTTCAATCATTTTCTGTTCTGTATAAAATATCATTTTTCTGATGCATATCTTTTAATTGACAAACCTGCGGTTGGTACAAAAAGATTTGCAAGTAAAATGACTTTCCGTGTGTGTGTGTAGCACAACACATCTACAGAAGAATCAAAGGAGAAGTGGCAAGAAATAATCTATAAACACAACCATTTTGCATAACAAGGCTATTACCTGTATTCGATACAGCAAATTATATAACAAATAATACAAAAACATCCTGAAATGCCTCACATTCAGACCTTTCAAAAAGATATAAATTGTTCGAGATCCAGAATGAGCATAAACTGCAGCAACAAAACTGAAAACCAATAGACAAACAAAAAAGTCAATATATTGAATGGCTAAAACTGGATTGATAGATAAAAAGGACACAAAAATGTATACAAAATATACAAAGCACAGTGTGAAACATGTTGCTCATAAAACCAGGAAGAAATTAGTAAAACCACAACTAAATATCTATAAAACCCAAAAGAAATTAATAAAACCACAGCTAAATACCTATAAAAACCCAAAAGAAATTAATTATTACATCCTAAGGATAGCTTTATCAAAGAATACGTACCCACAAAATGATATAAACCATGCTATTTCATCTCGCTAAATGATTGGTTCCACGTCAAAGACATATCTAACAACGGAGTAGACAGAATAATCTTCCGTTTAGAATCGGTAAGGTAGATTGAAGAAATAATTTGGTAGTGTTGCCCATTTTATAAAACAAAAATCGTGACGGGTAGAACCTCTTTACTATTCATAAAAATATGGCCATTAAGAGAGTGATTAGGTGATGTATTACTATCAATAAATTGTATACGTGTAATCTGAGTGGGATGATTTATTGCTGGCTGCTGGGTCTGTTAATTAGCATCGTGAGAAAGTGGAATGATAGTGAATAAATCAATAGAGTGATTTAGTATTTATTGAAAGAAATGTGAGAGAAAACACTAATGTAGAGAGTTTTTGGAAATTGTAAACTATAGAAAAATTTTTTTTTAAGATTAATGAGCTGGAGAATGCAGATTAGAAAAGTACTGACGAAAAAAAATATTTCTAGTGCACCATTTTTAAATGTAGACTTGATTCTTTACTTTTTGCTGTTCGAAAGTATTGTTACTGATAAAATTGATTTGTTATTATTAATAATCCACGTGTATGAATATGTCATGATGCCATTAGAAATGATAAGAAAAAAAGATAATTATTATATATATATATATATATAAATTTTCCTTATTACGTAATTTTTCTGAATCCATAGTTTTTATTTTACAATCAAATAAACATTTTTCTTTCAAATGTTGAAAATCCCAGTTTTTCATTCTTTACTAAAACTCCACGCCACAAAAACAATATTTTACACATCGTCTATATATTTTCTGTTTAAAATTACTAAACAGTTAAAAAAAATATATCAAAGTTTCTAAATATAGTAATTTTTAACAGCAAAAAAATTTTATTTCATTTCTCTACAAACTGATGCGATACAAATTATTTTCTTTTTCATACAGAAATTCTTACGAATTAATTAAGTTTTGGATAAAAGTACACCATCAAATTACTTTTCGAAGAGTAATCTCTAGAGTCAAATAAGAATTTTTCATTTCTCCTAAATGTTGCTAAACTCTTACAGATTATTATGAAATCTTCACTCTATGAAGTATTTTTTTATTATTATTTTATGTCTGTACAAACATCCACATCCAGACCCAGACATGGGCATTAATGCTAACTTCGAAAGTTTTCACAGTCAAGAATAAATCACCATTCAACTTAGACTTCAACTAAATTTCTATAGTCCCGACATCCAGTTGCAAAATCAGACAACCTACTGTCTGAAAAGACAAAGAGAGTTAGTGAGTCCCCGTCTCCCATTTTAATTTCTCACAATTCCGGCGGGTGGTTAAAAACTTCTAAGATTTCGTTATCATATAGCAGAAAGTGGTACATTTCTCGCATAAATATTGATACAAATTTATTTGGGTGTGAAAGTTCATTGGAAAGCTTTTGCTAATGTTTATAAGACTGAATTACGAATGTTTATCGAGTTGAAACATTTTGGCAATTATTATCGCTTAAAATTGTCAACCGAATAAAAGAGTTTAAAAGAGTTGGGGTTATTTTAAGAATAATAAATGAACAATAAAAATTAGAATCAAGTAGCTAAGTAACATCAAATAACTTATTAATAATTATTTTGTTACTTAGCTATTTGATTCTAATTTTTAATAATTTTTTTATTTGATTTATTGTCCAAAAGGTAAAGAATTGTTGATTTCTTTATTATCATTTCCATAATAATAAATTAAATTAATATTTATTTTTTGTAATATTTAAAAATATTTTAATAAACATAAATTTTTAAACATTTAAAATATAGATCTTTAGTAATTCAACAATTTATATACAATTTACATTTGTATTGCATAACAATGGAACTAAACAGTAAATTTCATGCTATATATTTAATATTTAGGTATAAAATTATGTAAATATACTATTTCCATAATATAAAAATTAAATAAAATTAATATTTGTTGTCGTTTTTTTTGTGCAATGTTCTAAAAATATTTTAATAAACATAAATTTTAAACAGAGTTAAAAGCATACATCTTTAGTTGTTCAGCTATTTTACATACAATTTGCATTTGAATTGAATAACAATGGGACTTGACATTAAATGTCATGCTATGCCTTTAATATTTAAGGTATAAAACTATAAAAACTGCAAAAAATAAATTACAGAAAATACTTATAAGTTCTAATCTAAATAACTCTTCAATATTCATAATTTTTATTATTCTCTAAATCACCTAAGTGAAAATCGATTGTTTTAATAATTTCAAAACGTGGGAAAAAATGCTATTCAAATTAGAACACAGAATTTCTGAAACATTTATATTCCTTGAGGTAGAGAATGAAAATTAAAAATCTACATTTTATATCAAACTACATATTTTAAAATTAAATTTACATATGATTACATTAAAAACACTACAAATTAACGAAACATTTACTTCCTTATTTGAGCCGTACATAAACTTTTAAAAAGGAAACACAACACTAAATATACAATGCATTAACATATCCGCCCTTAAACAATATCCTTCTTGAAACCAAAGATATCACGACCTCGAGGCTTTGCAAATACAGTAAAAGCTGCTGTTGTATGTAGGTTATACTTGCACAGTTGTAATATGAAAGAACAGAACAAGATCCGCGTATCATACTAATTCTATTTATGTATGTGTATTCGTTTCTTGAAGATTATTATTTTTTATTTACTCCTGGAACGATCGTGTATATTTAATTATCTAATTATTTTTTATTTTTTAACAGTGTCAATGCTGATGGATTCACCCCCTCTGGATTTGGCCGTAATGACCACAAATGTAGCGATGGTTCAGTTACTGCAATCCCACGGAGGTGCAGAAAGCCCCAAATGTAAGCAAGCACGTCTCTTTTTTTATTAATCGTATTACTGAATGAAAATTGACTGACCGCAATACTTCGCGTGTGTGCTAACAATTTAAAACGACCTACAAAAAACAGAAGGAAAAGTAGTTCATGATGAAGGTTAAGCGGATCGAGACGTTTCCGGTAGCATTTATTTGACTTATTTTTTTTATATTCCTTAACTTATTATTTATCTTTTATATAAAATAACAAAAAAATGTCACCTATCTGTTTTCTTACAGATGAGAAGTTTCTTTACTAGCTTTAAATTACAAATCTTATCTTTCACTGTGCATGCATTTATTTTTACACTAAACTAGCAGATGTAACGTGAGAATTCAATGTCACTGTATATAAAACAATTAACAAAGATCTTTTTATGAATAAGATCTCTGTTAGTTGTTCTACATTAATATGTAACATTGTATTGATTTTAATTCAGAGATATAACATAGTTCAATTCAAATATATGATAATGCAATGATAAATAAATTTGCATTAGATGTAACTAATAAACAAATCTTTCTTCGATTTTTTATAAACAAAAATTGTGTTGCTTTCACTTGTATAAATTCTAATAAAAAATTAATTCACGCTCAATTTGGGTTCAAAAATTACTGTTCAGAGACTCCGACTCGTGACTTGCTGGTGAGCATTAGGGCTGAGGTTCAATTCGTTGGCGGCTTTGTTGTAGACACTGTTTTTCATAAAACGAGGAGTCTCGTTGGCGTTTGTGATGTTCAGCATCTTGCTTTGTTTGTCGGAGTGCCTGGTGAGAGTTTTCCTGGTTTTTCTCCCATATTGTGGTTGTAATACGGAAAAATACGGGGGTAGTTCCGTCTAAAGTCCTCCTGGAAGGTATCAAGTGGGATAAGAAACAACAACACTGTTCTAAGACAATATTCAAATTTTACATTATACTGGCAGCATTTATTTTAATTTGTATCATTTCCAAATTGAAAAATTTAAAGGCATATTAATTCAAAATTCGTTGAGTGAATTACTTTAAACCCAGAGAGCCCAATGACATGTATCTAATTATATTAGATTTTAATTATATGCAGTTGGATTACTAAATATAATATAATACGTAACTTGAAATATTCACTTATAAAAATTGCTTATTTTTTTATATACTTAAAAGTTATCGCATCTCGGATATATTATCCATAAGAAATTCCTAAAATATTATTTTTCTGATTGATGGTAAACATTAAAATTAGAAAAGCAACTCGTTTGATGGGGGAGCACCAATAAAATATCATCTCTAAATATTCTCAATATTGAAAACAAATAACTAATTTTATCATCAAATCACGTGCAGTAAAATGTTAGTTCTGTTATAAAAAAATTAAACTTGAATGTTAATCTATACAAAATATCTCAAAGACATTAAGAAAGTAAAATCTTATCAATGATGATTTGCGATCAGCTTTATCAATCATGATTTAACAATGATGATTGCTATCAGCTTTTGCCTTAAAGCATAAATACTCTGTCTGATAAGATGATCCTTCAATCAATTTCTAAACATTACGTCGTGTTGTTGTTTTTTAATGTCGTATAATTTCTATAAAAAGTTAAAAGCAGAGATGATATGTACTTTCTCAATTTAACCTTGAACTTAATGATGGTGGTAGCAAAAATGAAGGGGAAAAAGGACATACAACATGAAATTAACCTTGGCTAGTGTCATTTTTTTCTCGATTTTAGATCATGATAAAATCTTTCACTGGTAACTCTTTTAATAATACGTAATGAATGCCCTTCTGCTTTGATCGGTGAACTTCAGGTTTTGGGGGCATCATAAAGGTTTGAATTTTCTGCGAAATGAAAAGGACATCTGCCAACCTTCGAATTGTATCTGTTGCAAAATATTTTTCTTCTTGAATATCATTTGTTGTTCTTCAATATGAAATGTAAAAGTAGGATTTCTGAAAGATAGATTACATGCGTGACTTGATTGAAAACTAACTAAGCATTTTTATGTCGATTAATGAAAATATAATGATCGCTATCATTTACTAGAAACAAATATATAGCATGGTATATAGAATGAATCACATTAAGTTAGCATTCAATATTGAAAACTTTTTAACATTGAAAACCAATTGTATATTTTTAAAACATATGTTGTTTATTGTTTATTTTAAAATATTTTTAAACATATATTGTTTATTTAAAGATGTTTATCCACATATGTATAGATGCTTATACCATTTATAATTATCATTTAAAGTAGATATTTTTATATTAGAGCTCTTTATTGGGTTACTGGCAGTATAATAGTGAGTGTTAGAAAAAAAAAAACTTTGACTTAATAATGGTTGATATGATACTTAAACTACTTACATACTTTCTATTTCAATCAGATATAACTGCCCGACTCGTGGGTCAATAGTAACGTGAGCCACTTGTGAGCATTAGGGCTGAAGTTCAATCCGCTGACGGCATTATTGTACACATTGTTTCAAAAACGCGGAGACTCGATGGTGTTTGGGATGTTCAGCATCTTGCACCGTCAGTCAGACTACTTGGTGGGAGTTTTCTGGGTTTTCTCCCATACATTACACAAATGCGGGGTAGTTCTCCCTCCCTGTAGGCAATGCCATCTTTCTTCTGTCGCTCTACGGTCATTTTGAGCATATTTTAGGCTAATTAGACCGTGACATACTGTTCAACATGGATGACTCTGAACCACTAACAAACATAAATGCCACCGTTAGGATACGAACCTGAAGCCTGTGATACCAGAGGACAAAAAGCGCCAGCCCCTTTTTTCCCTCCCTCTATGAGTAGACTACTCATGGGGTATCCGTCCGGCCGGATAGAAAAATTAGAAACCGGTGTCCATACAGCTGGACACTGAGGATTAGTCACAACAACAACATAGATGTAAATATAGAACATCCGTTGCACATATACAAGCATATTGTTTGCTATAAATCACAATCATTTTTATTTCATAGACCTTCAGTCATTATTTAAACGGAAATTAAGTTACCTTAACTGTATATTTGGAACATGCCTACTAAAATAAAGAAATGACGTCATTGCTCTATTTAAAATGCAATTATTAATTAATAGGCAAATGAATTAAAGAATATAGTACACTGTGAATGATGATACTGAACCGCTGGTTAATCATTTATACAAAATTTGAAGTCATTAAATGACGCAAGTTGGTTATAAATATATCACCATGGTAACTATTACCCCATCGTTGCTTTCTAATTTAATCGAACAATGTCGATTGTGTAACATCGAAGATGAATATTTGACTTCTTGATAAAAATATTGCAACATTTTTCATGATCAGTAAGAATACTCCTTGGGTATTATCGACTTCAAAAATAAGATGAACTCGTTTACCTCATGAACTTCTTTATTTTATTTTTGAGCCAAGCAGAATAATATTTATATTAATCCGTTCTAATTCTGAAATCTTTCCAGTAATTGTATCTTTTATGCTATAAATATATATAATTTATATTATAAACTATATATAAATTATACTAACACATGTTCAATGCGCAAATAAAGTTTTCCAAATTAGCAGTAAAAAAATGTTACATTGTGGGTTTTTTTTTTCAGTATAGATTTTTTTTTTTATTCGGTATTAGATTTATTTATTAAACGGTCATCTAAATTTTAATTAATGCATAATATGCATATCTACGTTTTAAAGAATTTATTATAACTAATGAATTAAAAATCGCAGCAAAAAAAAAAATTTTAAATATAATAAAGGAAAAGGAAAATTTTATATTATTTTTATTTTTATTTTTTTTTTTTATAAAGGAAAATTTTTAAATAATTTAAGAAAGTCCGGAAGTAACTTGTACTAAAAAATAAAAAAAATAAATAAAAAAATTTCAAATTCAATAAATAAAGTCGTAATTTATATGTTATTTAATTGAAACCTAAAACCTAAAAGCATAAAAACACTAAAGCATAATTATCTTTAATTAATATGAAATAATATCTTCCATTAATTAGAAATATTTTAATATTTTTTTTTTACTGTATAACTAAATTATCCCTATTTTATTCCCTAATTATTTATATTCTTCCCAGCATATTCCTCTTAAATTAATTAAGAGTTATCGCGAAGGTGAATATTTCAGATTGCATAATCATTTTGAAAGCTTTTTTTTTAAGTGAAAACTCATCATTATATATTTTTTTAATCTCTTGTTTTAATTTTTTACTCTTTAGTTTGCTTAATTAGGTTTATAATTATAGATTTCTGTCTTAAGTGCATCTGTTTAACTACCAAATATTTTTTTTTCAATTGAATTTCATTTAAGAATTTCTTAACGTAAAATAAATCTTAAATTATGCTTTTAGCTTAATAAATAAGCATTTAATTAAAAGTGAAAAAGTATAGAAAGGTAGCCATTTAGTTATGAAAACAAAAATTTCAGTCATCAACAAAACGTAAGAAATGACAACTATTTCGTCTTAATTTAAAAAAAAATTTTTTTAAAATTATAGATCAGTTCTTTTCAATGTTTTTAAGTAAGCGAAAGGATGTAGGTAAATAACATATAAAAGATTTTTTAAGGAATAGTAGTTTGAAGGCATTCTCTCAAAATATTCAAAATTCAATCAAATTTGTTTTTACAAAACTTGCCAGCTTCTTTCAAGAAATTTCAAGCAGTTGCTTCCAGCTTCTTTCAGAAATTTCAAGCAAGTTTTTAATTATTAACACATAACAAAATATTTTGTATTAATAATAGATTTTAGTTTTAAACAGTATGCCATTGATATAAACTTTAAAACTGATATAGTTGAATCTAATTTAAATCTAGCTTGCAAAAACTTGCAAAGGAAACCAATTAAACAGCATAAAACAATGTTTCCTCGATTTAGAAAGTTTCAACAGTTTTTTTCTCCCAAACATTTTAAGTATATTATACTATACATCAGTAAAAGTGGATATGTAAAACTTGTAGTTTTTATCAATCATGGCTTTACTGAGAATAATACATTAGGTAGTAAACCATGAAGTGTCTAAATTCTCTTGCTCTTCATCAACATAAAAAAAAATCTATCTTTTTGCAAACACTAATTAAAAATATTTGTTACTATCATCTCTAACTCTACGTTTATCATTTATTAGTGCGTTGTTGAAAATTTGTATACATATTAGTCCATATACATTTCGAGAACTCAATTTGATTTATACAGGGAACATATCTAGTGTTTCTTTCAAAACAAACGATTAGCAATTAATGTATCCCCCTTTTATACTAAGTCAGTAACAATCCGTAAATAAACAACTGAAATGTAGGATGCATCAATAATATTAATCCCTTTATGTAATAACGAAACGAAGCAATGTTCCAATCGAATTTATTTCCCTTTATCAGTTCTACCCCTAGAATATAGAAAATAGATTCTTGGGGAACAATAGTTGTCCAAAATTCTTGGAGTTGGACAATAAGTTGTGCCAACTCTAAGAATTATTATTTATTATTATGGATGGGAATAATAAAAAGATTTCTATGTATTAATGATGTGAATAATGAAAGATTTATATTTCTCATTGATGTGAATAGTAAAAGTTTTGATCCGATAATGAAGAAACAAAATCATGGATTTTGAAAAATGTCTCAAATACAACGATCTCGTTTATCTAATGATCTCTACTACTTAAATAAAGAGGACGATTTTCATTTCAAAAAGTGTGAACTAAATTCAGCCTTTTAAAAAAATGCAAAAATATTCCACTGTTGCCATGTGACGTTAAAGAAAGAAGAAAAACTTCCTCTGCTGTTCCAATACCGAACAGCGTTTCCGTCTATCGTCAGGTCAAGTGGCCAAACTGGAGCATGCTCTCAAGAGTTCTGGAGAAAGCAAGGTATATACACACACACCGGCGAGTGACGTCACTCCCTGACAGCTGCTTCGCGTAACTGTTCAAATAAATCGGCCGGAACCCAAATAAATCTTTAATGAGAACTACCCCAACAAAAACAGAAGGACTTGTCTTTAATTGACCTGCATGCCTGTGACATGAATTATATGAGCCAACCTCTCCAGTAGGAAACAGTCCGAAAAAATGTAGTCTGTCATTAATTATAATAAGTTGGGAAGTAGCGCACTATCCATTAGATACAGGTGGTGTGGAATTAAAAGTTTTGCAATTTTTTTCCTTTAAATAAATTATTTAAATATTTAAATCATTAAGTTTTTTTTTTTTAACATTTGAATGAAATAAATAAAATTTAAATTTTGCAATTTTGCCCTTTTGAAGAACCCAAAGCTTCAATTGCAAAATCAATAAAAAAAAAATGTAGTATCAGTTTACTTAATGAATATTTAGCATGTATTAAAAGGCATGACGCAATTTTTGTACAATTGGACAAAATTCGGATTGAAACAAATCAATTTTTGTTGGAAAGTCATATTAAGTCCTTTGAAATAGTATAAATCAGGTAGAAGCTGGTTTTATACTTGTAATTTTAAATTAAGGTCGTCTCATATGTTTAGTTAAATCTGTTTAAAATGATCACTTCCTTAACCATTGTTTTATAACTCAGTCATAGAACGATTCCTCGGAGCTCTTTAGAAAAATCTGCGATATTTTTTTTTTTTTCTAAGGCGCTGGTAAACAGAACTTTTCCAAATGCTGCACAGAGCATTAAGCCAGTGTGGTGCGGGATAGAATAAGTCATTTTCTCCAATTTCGATATAATAAGTTATTTTCAATCAACTCGCGAAATATACTGTGATTAAGTGCATGCGATCTGATATAATTAACAATTCAAATGCTCGGCTGTAAAAGTTCTGAGATATCCATGTATTTTCCGCACAAAGACTATTGATGAATGATGCTTTTTACAAGTAATGGTTTTGAACCACCTTCATTATCTATGGATTTTGATGCGAGACTCTTTATTTTTCCACGCATGTTATTCAATTTTTAAAAAATATGCTCTCTAGTGATCGCGAATGCTACGAACTACACTTCATAATTTTTATATATTCCTCGAATAAAAAGTCTCACTTGTACAGTATCTAAAACAACTGTTGATTCATCCAGAACCAAACAGAAGACACTCTTGAGTGTCGATTTTTGTCAAACAATTAAGTTAATATATTTTTTGTAATATTATCTACTCTTCGAGTCACACTGTTTGCTGACAAACTAATTTTTTTTTTTAATGAGTCACTCTGAAACTAACGAATTGCTGCTCCTTGTTCAACTTTACATTCTTGAACAACAATTTCTGAGATTTCAGCTTGAAGTTCGAAGGTTCATATTTTTTAACCGTCGGCTATCTGTAAATTTGGAGTATTTCTGGAAATGTTTAGTCTCAAATTTAAATTTTAAGATATACTACGCATACGTAAAAGAAATTCGAAAATATTTTTCACATAAGTAGACATGTAATATTGCATTTTGCAACTTTAGTCTTAAATGGGTTAAAATATGGAATTAAAGTTATGGAGAATGGGTTAAAATTGGTAATAAAGAAATATCAAAATAAAGTGGAAAATATTCTATATTCAGATATGTAAAAGATTAAATTTTTCTTGAAATATCATATATTTATGATTGATGAATAAATATATAATATTAAAATAAAATAAACTTTACAAATATCATTTAATTAATTAATTTCTTATTAATAATTATTATTCAAATAGTTGGTTAACTTTATAATTCTTAGTAAAAATTGAATTGGATTTTTATTGTAATATCTTTATTTTATAAAAATATTTATTATTAATGATTCTGTAAAGCAAATATCTAATTTTTATTTAGGCAAAATCTTTGATTTTGATAACTATTGTTATAACTGAATGAATATAGCATCTAATTAAGAAATTCACACTTAAATAAATAAAATAATAATATTAATGGTGGCATTTTAATATTCAGTAAGTGGGATGAATTTTAATCTTATTCCTTATGTTTTGTAATAACAAACATAGAATTAAATATGTATTTTTTTTTTTTATTAAAAGTCTAAAAATTCTTATTTGTTTTGTGTAAATTTAAGTTAACGCATTTCTTAATGATTTAAATTTTTATTCGCCTTTTCTTTTTAGTTTCATGTCGTGAGAGCCGATCCAATCAATTGCAAGTACTCGTTCGAGAAGCGGGTCGTTGTGTCGAAGATTTGGAAACATGCGTTCTGAGTGCTGCAACAAATGGAAGTTTATCTGCAGCTTTGCTGAAGGTAAGAATGGTGTCGCCATCTGTAGGTGCACATTGAAACTATTTATAAACAGGACTATCTTTTTAAAAACTTGCTTCAGTTTCATCACGATTTCTATTGAAATATAGAAAAGTTATTTAAAAAATTTATATCTTATTTAATAACTAATTATTATTTTTATTTAGTTAATTATTTTTAGTAATTTGCATTAACTTATATTTTGAATCAGATTCAAATTTCTTAATTTTCATTTAGTAGTATGAAACATAATGATTATAATGAATTATTCTGAATTTTTATTGTAAAAATTTTAATTAAATTAAATAATGTAATTAAATGTAGAAATATAGTGATTTGCCCAATTTGAAATTAGCCAATAAAATGTCACTGGTTATCAAAATGTAAAATTTATTGAATTGTTCTTTATTTATGAATTTAGTAATAAATTTCAGATGCATATACTTTTCAACATATGTATATTATAAAATCAACTTTATTTAATAAGAGTTAGCTATTTTTTAACAGTTAATTTCATTTTAAATCTGAGGCGATTAAAAATAACTGCTTATTGCATTTCATTTATCCAGAATTTTTTTTCATTTCATATTTAAATTTTAAAAAACTAAAATAATAAAATCTGAAATATTTTTTGTAAAAGAAAAAGGATAAATGGTATGTAGTTAATAAAAAAATTTCAATTCAGAAAATTTTTTATTGCAAAAACGTTTGATAAGTGAATTCATGATTCTCTCTGAGTCATTTCATCTCTCTCTATCATTCATTTCATTCTGATTCAATGCTTAATTCATTTTGTTTTAATCCCTGTAAGACTGCTATTGAAAAAACAGCATTTGATACAAAAAAATTGTTTTTTTATTTCCTGTGATATTTTTAATTACTTTTACTGCATTCTATAATTAAAAGGAAGCTTTCCGGCTAGAAAACAATAAATTTGAGCAAGCATGATAAATTTTTTTAACAATTATAGATATTTCGTAGACGAATTAAATTATTAAATGTAGAAGTATTGTGATTTCGTCCAATTTGAATTTAGCCAATAAAATGTCATTGCCTATAAAAATGTACATTTTTTCCCTTTACTTTTGTCAGTAAAACTAACTAAATCCCCGGCACTACAATCTATGTTGGAGCATGGCCGTTTGCCTACTGGCAGATTCGAAACAGGAGATATTTTTTTAACTGGGTATTGTTGTCATCCCAACACTCTACAGTCATATTAGACCGGACTTACGATTTTAAAGTAGATTCCGAACCATTACAAACTTCCATGGCACTTCCGGGACTCGAGCCCAAAACCTGTGGCATCGACAGCCAGACACTCGGCCATCAGGCCTCTAAAATAGATGTCGTACCAGTCAAAAATTTTTATGGAGCTACGTTTTTATTCTTTTAAAATATAATTAGATGTAGAAAAGGGTCTTTACATAAGCCAATTTTAGTTTAATTTTAAAGCCAATCATTTTGGCTTAAAAATAAATATTTTTTCCATTTTCTCTTTTGTTCTAACAATTTGACTCCTATAAGTGTAAATATTAAGTTTTGTTCATTTTCGTCAAGTGAGAAAAGGTATGGCCATTAATGGGTTAAACCAGTTTTCAGAACAGTAATACTTTCCCTCATCCTTTTTTAAATAATAATTTTTTTTTTTTTTTTTTTTATTTCATCTGTTTGTTGTCATATTAATTATTTTACACAAAATAAACAGACAGAAAATAATGAAATACAATTTCTTTAAAAATCTTGTGGAAAAAAAAAAAAAAGGAAAATGCAAATTTCTTCCTTTGAATAGTATTTTTTTCCACCGCTTTTCTTCTTTACGAAAAAAATTGTTTTTAGACGTAACAGAAATTGACTTTTAAAAAAGGGAAGAAAAAAAATCGAAGAAGCAAACAGCTCGCGTTTTTAAAAAATAAAAGAAAGAAAAAAAAGCAAATCAGAAAATGACGCTTTACCTTCTTTCATACATGCATCACTGAATAAAAAAAAAAAAAATAAATAAAATATTTAAAAAAACGCTAGGGAATGGGGGGGGGGGGGGTTGTATTCATAAATAGCATCTAAGCCATCAGGGTGTTAAATGAAATGGCCAAATCACTCTCGTGCAAAGTGGTGAAAAACATGAGACGGGATTCTGAGAGAACAGGTTTAGGAAGAGGAACCCACACACCGAGAAAAAGATATCGTTTCCATCACCATTTCAGTTTTTCTGAATTACTTTTATTTATTTTTAAACTCTTTCTCATAAACTTAGTAGGCTTTTTTTAGAAGACCAGTTAGCGTATTAACTCACTTTTTTTTTTTCAATCTTTAAAAAACGTAATAATTTGCTCAATCTTTACGTCTTGATATATCACTGCAAACTCTAATAAAGCAAAGAAAAAAAATTTTTTTAATCTAGAAATATATATTTCGAAAGTATACAAAATTTTTGATGACATCACATGACTGCATTGGAACAACAGATTCAATGAATTAAGCATTATTCAGGAAGCATCACAAGGGGTCTGTTGTATTGAATTCACATTTTGCCATCACAATTTTACACTTGTAACATTTTACCACATGTGAGATTTACCACGAGAGAATGTAGGGCAATGGTCTAGTGAATAGCAATCCCTGTTCGAAACCCAATTTGCGGAAACGAATCCATTTCACAGGGAGGGGCAGTTGATTGAAAGGTGAACTAAGCAACCGCATGATGACATCTCTGGGCTATTCATTTAAAATTGCGAATTCAATGTAACAGACTGCATATCATGTTTCCTGAATAAAAGCTGAATTCATTGAATCTTTTGTTCCAATGCAGCTGGCAAGACAATAGACAGTGACTAGCACTCTGGCGCTCGACACCACAGGTTTCCGGTTCGAGTCCCGGTAATGCCATAGCTGTTTGGTGGTTCGGAATCCACTTTAAACCGTAGGTCCCGGTTTAATAGGATCGTAGAGCGCTGTGGGAGTAGTGTTACTCGCATCCGGGGCATATCTTCAAATTGCACGTGCCCCTAGATCGTGCTAAATGAGTAACAGCTACGATCTAGTCCTTGCTTATGGCATAAATTCATTGAATCTGAATCTGAAAGAACATCATTTGTCAAGTTTTTTATTTTTGGCTTTATTTGCATATGCATTTATGATTTAGTTTAGAAAGGCACTACAAGAAGAAGAGTACTTTTTTATTAGGGGTGCCAAACAAAATTGGCCTCAAACACGCGAAGGACTTACTGCGAATCTCTCCAAACGTTGTGTTGTATATTATGATCGGCGCTGATTTGTCGTTTGGCGGCAATCATTGTCGATGATTTGTCGATTAGGACAAATAATCGCCAATCCAATAATAAAGTTATCTAAGTGATGATTGTATTTGAAAAACTAATTCATACTTCCAATATTTTAAATATTTTGTTTACTTAGGATTCAAAAAGTATATTTTGCCTCTCAAAATTAATACGTTTTATTATTATTATTTATTGCCTTAGTTAAAAAGCTTAGTTTTTCACCTTAGCTTAAAAATATTGCAAAACGAAAAGAAAAATAATCTGAAAGTTATCATGTAAACATCATTTGTACAGTTTTGTTTTTAATGGCTTTATTTTCATATGCATTCATGATTTAGTTTTTATATCAGACATGTTTAAATATAAACTATAAGGAGAATAGTACTTTTTTTGTTAGCGCCAGGCAAAAGTGGGCTCAAACACGCAAAGGGCTTGCTGCCAATCGTTCTAAACGTTGTGTAGTGTCATAATATTTTGATTGGCGATGATGTGTCGATTGATGACACATCATCGCCAATCTAGTAATAACATAATCGCATGGTACAAGTGACGTCCTACATAGTATTTATTAATGTTTTCAGGTTTTAATGAAAATAATCATCTAAATATAAAAATTATCATGATTATTGTTTACAAGCCATTAGAGGTATAAAATCAGTATAAATAACAATGCATTTCAAATTATTATATTATGATTGGCGATAATTTTTCGCCATTCGACACATCATCGCCAATCTAGTAATAACATAATCACATGGTACAAAGTGGAATCCTACTTAGTATTTATTAATTTTTCAAGTTTAAACGGAAATAATCATCTGAATACAAAAAAAAAAAAATTAACATGATTATTGTTTACAAGTCATTAGAGGTATAAAATCAGTATAAAATAATAATACATTTTAAAGTTTTGCAAAAAACCCTGACGCACATGTACGAAACTTTACAGTACAACGCACCCAAAAAATATGTTTTTCAATAGGTGTGTGTGCTTTTTTTTTTATGTCGTCAAATTAACAAGTCATTTCATGCTACCACTCATTCCCATCAGATAAAAAAATAAATAAATAAACATCATCAGAAACCACCACAAGAAAAAAAAAAATTAAAGATATTACAGAACAATAGCAAAATATCAAAAATTAATCATATTACGAGAACTAATGGGTGAAAAAAAATTTTACAAGGTTAAAATTAAAATAACAAAACGTCTCAATTATTGAAATTCCACTTTAAGCTGGGTTTTTTTTTTTTTTTAAACTGAAGATTATTTCCTGCAAGTATTTAAAAAGGAAATAATGGCACAGTCTGTCCATCGCCATGTCATTTGAGAAAATGACCCTGTTTACGAAACGAGTTCCAGCTTTTAAATGAGCAAAGAAAGGCCGTTTGGAGGACGATTAGAATTTTGTCCATCATACCTTGAATAATAAATGACGTACACAGATGTGCGAGTTATAGAGCGAAAATGAAAAATCTATACGCATTTTTTTTTTTTTTTTTTTTTTTACTTCCATCACTTCTGCTCCAAATTATTATTTAACCTCATTTTCAAGGATAACTAGATCAGGAACCTCCTTATAAATATATATATGGGAAAAAAAATACCACTTAGTTTTATTTACTTCCTTTATTTAATTTTCTTAGAAAAAAAAAAAATGAAAATTTGTATCCAGTTCACCTGTTTTTAATTTGATACAGTTGTTTGAATCCTGGCTTTTTCCTTCTAAGGTTAAACAAGTTGTTTATAATTAAATCACTAATAAAATGCAGATATTCTTTATTGTGTAAATTAATAAGTTATAATATGGAATGAAGGAAAATGTATTGTTTTCCAGTGCCAGCCATCTTTGATATGAAGTTATTTTGCTACTACACATACAGATATAATATGCTGCAGATTCGCCATTACTTTACCACAGTGGTTCTGAAAGGGTGCCACCTAGAAGATTTCCGGGTGCGCCCGAGAAATATATGGCCAGATATAGAAATAAATATAAAATTTTTCGTTGTTAGTTTTTCCATTCAAAGACAGTTTTCAAAATCGCCTGTTTTTTTTTTTTTCTGTTCATAAAAAATCGCCAAACAGCAATAATGTGCCACAATGTGTTTCCGAGTAACTAGAGCTGTAACTTTCATAGAGAGCTACAAGAAGCTTTAGAGTCTCTGTGATTTTAAATAAAAAAAAATTTCCATTACAGCCTCTGAGATTTCGCCCTCTCTAAGTATTATTATTTGACTATCTGGTTATAAAAACTGTGAGGCGTTAATAGCGGATGCTAATTTGTCAGAAATTTGTATATAGTGCATCTACAATTATTTGTATATTTTAAGGCCTCCCCTACTTCAAAAAGTTTGAGAACCACTGCCTTAGTGTGTACTATGGGGAACTAGTTGCAATACACCCGTGTTTTGCAACCACAATTTAAAACGAATGCGTTCAAAAGAAGACATCTGGGATTTCTGGTCTTTTTCCCTCCTTCCAGGACTGCGTACAGGCTTCAGGTTCGAATCCTGGCGATTGCATGGATGTTTGTTAGATTTGTTGTCTGTAGGTCCCAGTCTAATTAGCCCAAGATGTGCATAAAACGAGCACCAAACCAAACCAAATCCACGAGTCTGATGAAGGACTTTTCGGTTAACAGAATTATTGTGTCCAACCCCAGAAACTTTCAATTTGGAATAATCTCGAGTTCCAAACCATATTGTCTTAATTAGAAATGCAACGCTCTGTACATCAGGTCACTTTCGCCCTGATGAATAAATATTAGTTAAAGATTAATTACATAAAAATAAAATAAACTTTTACAGCAATAAATGTAACGAACAACTGATATAAATTATGTTAATATACGTATATTCATAAAAGTACTCTTAAATTACATCACATAATTTTTTTTTCATTAAATTTTCATCTTGAATATTGTGGATTACATATTAACAATATAATTATTTGCTCTTCAAAAATATATATATATTTCAATTTTTTTTTAAATTCATATATTTATTTTTTTTTTAATTCATATATGTATTTTTTGTGTTACAAAAAATATCTATTATGCTTTTCTTCCCTCTCGTTATGCGCGAGTGAAATAATATATGCCCTTAGTGCTCGGTGCAACAGGTTTCATTTGGGTTCCGGTTGTGCCATGGATGTTTATAGTGGTTCCATTTTAAACTGTAGGACCCAATCTAATAGGGTGTATGACAGCCCTACCCGTAAAAAAGGTGTATAACAGCCCTACCCGTAAAAAGAAAACGTCCCTATCTCGAAATCATGTGTGACAATTATGTCTATGTATATAACCGTCAGATTTCTTCGTTTTTTGCATGCATGTCTGATTTGTGAGAAAATGTATTAATGCAATTTTGCTGAATGTGTTATTCATGAAAGAGTGATAAACTAAATATTTTGTTGATAAATATATTATCCTATTAAATAAATGATAGATTTCAACTACAAAAATTTTTATGAAGTACCAAATAAATAAGAGAAATTAAATTCAAATTTTATTTATAAAATTCAAACATTGAAGCTAACAATTATTTTTTATACACCCAACCCGACATACTATCCATAATCTGATATAATTTTACAATTTTGACAACATTAATCTACTACAATTTTTGAAATATCAAATACATAAACATTTAACTTCAACTTTTTTTTTTTTTAATTCTTGAATGCATTTTAAATACCGTTAATTGAAAAACTTGAAGCAGTTCATGGCCTTCAGTTATGAATACAAGCAGGTATCAATCGGTTAATTGATAACGGTTGTTCTCGAAAACAAATCTCGTTTGAAATGTCGGAAGAAAGAACAAATTATTTTAAGCCTCAATGAATTATTTTTGGAGATTTTTAAAATTAAAATAAAATATCTTACGTTAAGTAATTAAATACTTAATTATTTACATTTTTTTTAATTATAGTCTTTACATATTGTTACATATTGTATGTTTAAAAAACGTTAACTAAAAATCCGATAAATTAATATTATTTTAAATAACATAACATTACAAAATTATAGAAATCAGAGAGTTTTTTATAATTATTATTATTGTACTGTATATATTAAAATAAATATTCAATTATTCTTTTATTTTAACAATTTTAAATTGTGAATGTAATGCAGCTGGCATTATAGATACATTAAATCTTTATGCCATAAGCAAGTGGTTCCACCGCTGTTACTCATTCAGCACTACCCAGGGGAGCACGTATAGCTTGAAGAAATGCTATGGACACGAGAAACACTACCCCCCAAACCCTCTACGATCATACTAGACCGGGACCTACGGTTTTAAAGGGGATTCGAATCGCTACAAGCATCCATAGCACCGCAGGGGACTCGAACCCGAAACCTGTGGTAGCAAACGCCAGAGCGCTAGACACTCGCCCATCAGGCCCCATTTTTTAAATTGTATTCTAATTTATTAATAATATTAAACCATAAGCCCTTATAACTGGTACGTATTTCATTAAGATTATTTTATAAAACCTACTAATTTATAAAAAAAAAAAAAAAAAAAACTAACAATAATTAGGTTTAATGAATTAAAACAAATACCATAAAAGGGCAACTTCAGATTTCAAATTAAAAATTGCATCCGAAGATATGTGCGTTTATGTGCTACCTCCGTTCGATTGCAGCCTACCGAGGGGGCCGCAAAACAAATTAGCAGCTTTATCATCTCCACGCATCTCATTAACTATTCAGGTGAAGAGGCAAACGCACGCCGACGCCTGTCAATTTTTACTTGCCCCACAAGCGATGAGGGGGGGCTCCCGCGTCTGACCCCCTTTCACTTCTAGCTACCTTTCGGGGAGGGGGTGAGAAACGTGCTCCCAAAAAGAACTGAAACAGCGTTCAACTCTAGTAAACTAAGAAAAACGTTTCAAAACATCAAGGTTGCCATTCTTGGCGTCTTATCTCTCTATCTGAGCCTTTTTGGTCCTCTATGATGAAAATTAATCTGTGCAGGATATTTATTTTTAGAAAATTCTTGTAATGGGTTTGCATATGAAAAATCTTTTTTTGCTGTATTTTTGTAAAGTATACGTATTTTTCGTAGTAGGGAGACATACGTAGAAGATGTAATCAATGTATTTTCGAATGCATTGGATTTTATATATATATATATATACAGAGAAAGAAATAGATATTATTTGTGTATATATATACAGATTTTGATAGGGATTTAATAGTAATTTATTTTGTAAAACTGCTAATTTATTTTAATATAATTGCATATAAAAAACAATTGAAAAGAATTCTTTAAAAAAATTACTCAAAATTCATTGCCTACAATAATTTCATCATTCAAAAGTTAATAAAATTTAATTGCTATGCATTGTGTTTTGAAATTAATTTTTTTTATTTTTAAATTCACTGAAATTAAAAAATATTGCTTGTATTGCTAAAATTAGCAATTAATAATTAGCTTTAATAAAACTATAAAAGATTTCCAGATGTATGAAAAAATTTGAACGCAAAAAAAAGATATTTTAGTGGGAAGAATAAACTTATTAAAAATTATTTGACATAAAGTTTATTCATTCTAAAAAATACATAAGTAATTTTGAAAGAAAGTCACAGCTCCTTTGTCAGTCCTCCTTTCTTTTCCCCTCAGTCATAAGCTCCTTTGAAGAAAGTCGAAAGTTTCTTTCTTTCTGCTTCCTGCCATACATTAATTAAATATTTATAATTTTACAGGTCAGAAAATATATGTGTATGTCAGAAAATATAAATTTTTACACGTGATCCTACGTAATATCAAAATCAAAGTTTGTAAAAATTAACCTATCCCTATAACCCTAATTCCATGCAAATATTTAAAAGGTTCTTTATCCTTATTATTTTCATCTTAAGTTTAATGAAATGAAAAATTTCGAGGTATTTTACAAATACACATAAACGCAATTGTTGGAAAAATGTATGGAAATAAAACTTTGTTATAGATATCAGAATTATTATTTGTAAGAGCTGTTAAATGTAAAAGCTATTTGTCTTTTCATATCATTTTTGGCATTTGAATAGCCTTTTGACAAAAACAGAGGTGTTTTTCTTAAAAGGCCCATTAAAATTTATTATTTTAAAAGAATTATGTAATCTTTAAAGTAGGATAACTTTCCTTTTTTAGTATTTTTGTAGTATATTGAACATTTTAATCATTTGGTTTACCAGAAAAAAAAAATTAAACACCTTTAATTTTTTGTAAAATTATTATTATTTGCTTAACGTATTGTTCAACACTAATTTTGTGGGAGAACAAAAAAAACATGATTACTTTTGGCTATTACACTTAACATAAAATAAATTTATTTCTAAAACATCTTAAATGTTCAAAATAGAAAATATCGCATTTTCGTGCTTTTTCGCTTTAAATGCTTTTTCGTGCCCTATATCGGTCTCCGTTTCTCTGTAACGACAGTTGATAAACAACGCTTTAAGAAAGAGAAAAACTTTTGGCGACGCGCACTGCGCAGTGGCAACCCCACCGGACGCTGGGGTTTTCACGCGGCCTCTTCCTCACACAGTGGCTGGACAGTTCAGACCCGTTTCTCAGATCCGGTTTCAGGTAGAGCTGTTGCGCTTCCAAAAACCAGCACTTCATGTGCCTATGTTTATCATGTGAGCCATCCATGGATTACTCATGGTCAAGATTTCAGGTAATGACCCGGCCCAAATAACTGTCTTTCTTTTTACCTTTAAATTCACAGATCTGATTTTTTATAGTGCCTTTTTCTAAAAACTGTGAGTAAATTATTGCGCATTTCTGTTATGGAAATGATACGAAGGTTGTATTTCTGTTGCTTTGTTTGGAAAGATTTGGTGGAATGCTGTCTTTTCTTCAAATGCTGTGTGCGGAATTGCTGTTTACATGTGCTGTTGTTTACCATACTAGAATCATTAGTTTGCCCATTTGTAAAGCGTATCTTATTAGATGTGAAGAAAAAGAATCTTATATATTTCTAGCTGTTTTGTAAGATTTAAGTTTAAAAATAGTTATAATTTAATAGTCATAATTAATAGTTTTGTCCTTATAATGCAGCATTTATTTGATGCATTTCATCTACTTTATTTTTATATCAATGTAATTTGTATATATTTAAAATAAAATATATAATATATATACATATACAACAACATCTAGTTATATAATCAACATCTAGGAAGATTGGAATATGTTTATTTAAGTTTGTAGTTCTATTCAAATTTATATAAAAAGAGGATCTTTTCCCTGATATTTTAATATCTGAGTCTTTAGGATCTTTCTGATATTTAATATCTGAGTGTTTAGGATCTTTTCTGATATTTAATATCTGAGTGTTTAGGATCTTTTCTGATATTTATAATATCTGAGTATTTAGAATCTTTTCCTGGATATTTTTATATTTGATAAAGAAGGTTTTTTTCCTGATATTTTATATTTGATGAAGAAGGGTTTTTTTTCATGTTATTTTGTTTGAAAAACTTTTTGATTTTAGAAATCTCTATGTCAAATAATGTGATAAATGATTTATAAACAGTAATTCAATCATCATTTTGGCATTTCTTTTAAAGTATTTATAATAAAAATATTTTTTATTTTTTGAAGTATTGAAGTATAGATTACTTAATTTTATGTCAAACTAATTTTCAGTTCATTAATTGTTTAAACCGGATTGGTTTTGTCTTTACCTAGAAAAACAATTCGTTTTTAATCTCTTTATAACAGTTAATGAACTAATGTCAACAATCGTTATTTAATTTCTATGTAAAAAACTCTATAAAATTCTATATTTTATGCATAAAATAAACAATAAATAGAATAAAAAATTGAAAATTTTATTTGTAAAAAAAATAAATAGCCAGGTAAAAAAATGCTTATTTTACAGCTCTTATTAATAACTGTGACATCCAAACCCAAAGTTTTATTTTCATAAATTTTTCCAAAACAATTGTTTTATGGATAATTATAAAATACTTCGAAATCTTTCATTTAATTAAACTTAAGAATTAAGTATAAAAAGAAAAATGTATAGATTTAAAATATATTTATTTAAAAGATATTATTTTCTGATCAGTAAAAAAAAATTGCAGGAAAATTTAAATTAAATCATCTTCAAAAATAATTTTATGATATTTTATGTTAATTGCATAACTTATTTGAATTTTTTTAAATGTGCATTATGAAAATTTTGTTGAAATTTTGTTTTCATATTAAATGCATTATGATGAACATTAAATATGTTTGAAAAATATTCTTTCAAAAGCATTTCTTTAATACATATATACATATCTGTAGATCTAATATATGAAGTTTGAATGTTTGTCTTTGTAATTTTTGCATGCTTTTTTGTGCCATTGTATTATTATTATTATTATTATTATATGAAAATTTAGTCTATTTAGTTGAGAATTCTTTTTTTTTAATCTATTATTTTTTGTGTTTAGTGCATAACCAAATATCACAAAAATATTCTATATTATTTTATGAATAATAATAATAATCTTAATTACATTAATGAAATGTAAATTTAACGTGTCGAAAATGTCATAAAGCAACACGACCTTAAATTGAAATGTTTCGATAACACAAGGCTACGGCATTCAGATTTTAAAAAATAGCCTTTCAAATGTCAAAAACAGCATGTAATCCCTGGTGTTAAAGAAAAACTCACAACTAATCATCTTTTGCTCTTTGCGGGAGAAAGAGCGTCAGTTGTCGCTATGGCAACGACGTCACCAGCTTCTCAAAGGATGAAGACGGGAGTTTGATCATTTGCGTAAGTATAGCTATGGCATTTTTTAAAAATTCATTCATTAACTTTGTTGACAATTCATTAATGGAATGTACATTGTGGGTATTTTTAGCACAGACTTTTTTTTTTTTTTTTTTTTTTTGTGCTTAGGCTGTAAATGCTCGCCTGTATTTATTATTCTTTTGGGAAAAGAAATTAAAATCACGTAATTGAATTGATCCTAACGAGAAATTCTTTTATTAAATTTACCACCTAGAGCACGAACGCTATTAAATAATTTTCTATTAAGAAGAAAGTGAAAAAATTTTCTTTTTTTGTAGTGTTTCTTTATTTGCAAAAATGCTATTTGTTGATTTATTTCGTTTTTTTATTTCCAAATTGTTATATTTTTAAGTAAAATTCATTTGGCATTTTTTTTGTTGAAGATTTTAAGGAATTTTTATATCAATAACGTGCATGATATTCTTGTATCATTAATAGGAAAATTATCGAACATTAAAAATTAGATGTTAAAATTAGTTTTTAGATAAAATTAGTTTTTGAAATAGAAAATGTTTATAATGTAATGGAATTTTCATTTTTTTTTTCTATCAAATGAATATCAGAGGCTTTAATATTAAAATAGCTGCTATTATACTACAATCTTTGATTAAAGTACCAGGTGCTTTTTTTTAATATAATTTTCAAGGCATAATCATTAAAATGGCATGGCATAATTTAGAGATTTGATTAAATTGCAGATTATTATCTTTTTATTAACAAATTAAAACTTTATGTAGTGCAAAACATAAAATGAAAATTTTGAATTTTGTATAACTTACGCAGATAATATATAATACTTTGCAGTTTTGTATGCAGATAATAGTATATGCAGCACTAGCTAACATGGAGATAATATATCATACTTTTGTTATAAAATATTTTCATTAAAGCAGTGGCAGATAATGGTTTTATCATTTTAATAATCGAATCGTATTGGCAATTAAAGAGGAAATTTCTAGTATGTGAATGTTAGACTTATCTAAATTTTATGAATAACGTTTTATTTCAAAAATTGCTTTAAAATTTGTGTGTAGTATTCGACAAAAATGTTCATACAAAACGATAATATTTTTCAGTTAAAAAAATATAGATTTATATCAAAATAAATTTGAAAAACAGTTATCTAAAAAGGTTCCTTTAATATCTCTCCTTGCCCTCTTGCATATGATTGTTGAGGAATGTATTGAATGTGTACGAGAAAAAAATATTAACTAGTCTAATACAATGCAAATTGACAGTATATATATACAGTTAAATATATATGTATATATATATATATATATATATATATATATATATATATATATATATATATATATATTTCAAAAATGAAATAGCATTAAATACAAAAGCATACAACTGCAATGCATATGAAAAATTTTGGAAATTAATGTTGTAATTAGCTTTAAAATATTTACAACAAATCATAAAATAGATATTTGAAACACACACGTTAAAATACACCTTTGCGATGTATGTTTTTTACATGCATTTAGTTATATATATATATATACTGTTGTATTTACATACATATATATATATAAATATATATACATACATATAAGTATTTATAATTTTATTCTATTATTCCGAACACCTGTTGATGAATTACCTCTTGCTTGTGTTGCATATTTCTAAACTATGAAAATAATTTCTCACCAACAATAGATCACAAGACTATTTCCCAATTCCCTTTGACGATAGCCAGCAATTTAATTCACAACCCCATTAATAATCTCTGTAAGCCGACAATTTCCACTGCAGCAGACATGAAAGCTCAGCGTCCCCCCTTTTCCATTACATTGGTTTCATCTTTCCTCTCTTTTTTTTTTTTTACCATGGGAAAGAACAATAAAATGATGAAAGGGAATTCACTAACAAAAAAAAAAAAAAAAAAAAAAAAAGAGTCACACGTTGCTACTGTTCTGTTTTAAGGTATTCATTCTGCGATGGAAATAGCCTGTGTTCCCATTGTTTTTGCTCCAGAGATGCACCCACACCAAACAGCAGCTTCGGGATAATAACGCATTGTGTTTCGCCGACTGATACAAGAGCATGGCTTTTTAATTAGACACGTGTAGGTGAAAGGCAAACAAAGGAGAGAGAACCTTGGTGTCTGGAAATTTATAGGTGGTTTTTTTTTTATAGGTTTCGGGTTTTAATCCATAGCGAAGGATTTTGATGCCGTTTTGTTTATTGGGATGGTGCTTAAAATACAAGGGCGAAAGGCCATCCGAGACAAAGATTAGCAGACAAAGAAACTCAGAATTGAATGCAATATTAGGGAAATAAATGGGAGTATAAAAAAATTGCAGGGTCTTTCCAGGCAAAGGTCTGTCGTTTTCTTCAAGGATTTCGCTTGTCATATTGTATATTACTCATGCTGTACATTATGAAATACCTTATGTACAATATATTTCCAATGTATATTACTCACATTGTACCTTGGATATATATTGTTCATTTCATATTGCATATAATCACATAGATATTTCGTATTGTACATTAGGGAACAGAAATAGATTATGTATTGCCTTCCTTGAATAGCTGCTCCTTATAACTTAATGTACAATATATTTCCAATGTATATTATTCATGTTGTACCAAGGGAAAATAGTGTCTACTCCCCATTTCATATTGCATGCATTCATATATATCTTTCATGTTGTACATTAAGAAACAAAAAAGGGATTATTTATTACCTTCCTTGAATACCTGCTCCGCATACCTAATATACAATATATTTCTAATGTATATTATATATTATCTAGGAAATATATTGTATATTGCATATATTCATATATATCTTTGTATTTCATTTATATATTTCTATTGAGAAAAAGTATCTATATTGTTTATTTCATATTGCATATATTCATATATATCTTTCGTATTTCATATATATATTTCATATTGTACATTGGGAAACAGAAAGAGACTATTTATTGCCTTCCTTGAATCCGCCACTCCGTATATATGTTCTTATGGAGGAAAACATAGAAATCTCTTTTCAGGCTTCTTAGTTATTGATGTGAAACGCTTGCAAAATTAAAAGTTATTACCATAGAAAAATAGATATTTTTTTAATTCAGAATAGTTTGTACTTATGTCGATCATAATTCTATTTAACAAAGCAAAATGAACATTTATATTTTAATGAAAAAGAATATAAATTTTAATATACTTATGTAAAGTGTAAAATGTGTGTAAAGTGTAATATAATATATAACGTGTCCAGTACAAATATAACGTAGTAACATATAGCACTAATATAACGTGTCTAATATATAATTTTTGTACGCTGCCAAAAATCTTAACCTTTGTCTTTTTGACACGATGACTAATTCCCATGTGCCTTATCTGTCTCCACGGATGTGCAAACAACATTGTTTGAGCAGTCGAGGTCCATTATGCCTTTATTACAACTGCCACTTTTCCAAACTTCCACTTTCTGCGGAAAAGATCGTTTTAAGGCACATCAACTGCTTATTCATAAAGCAATAAAAATAGCCCACTTTTCCCCTTTCGCAGCTCGGAGTACTACATTGCAACACCTTTTAAAACGCAAACAATGAGTTTAGCTTGCCCGCGGGGACACGCTTCGAAAGTTACGGTTAAGGTCTTTTGAGTTGTTTTAAATCTGGGATATGCCGAAACCTTGGTTAGTCATTGTATCCAAACATGAACAGGATACGAAATTAGTGAAAAGGGCATGTGAACCACAATTCGTGACAATAAGAAATTTTATTTTGCTACGTAACTTTTTTTTTTTATTTCTACAGTCCTGATATTTCCTTACTCAATATCATACTCATTTACATTTAACAAAGCCCACACGTAAAGGGGTTTTATTTATTTATTTATTTTTTTTATTCTTGAATTATACACATGAGTGACGGTTTAAGACGCATTTGTTGGATCAAAATGGCTTTTTTTTTTTTTTTTTCTTCACATATCTTCTAAGGAGGTATAATAACGGCGAATATGTGTTTTTAAAAGACGATTATTTAGCGAAATAATGTTACTACATCGTAAAGAAGGCCTCCGGGAGATCGTTATCGTTACGGAAGAAGGACATGCGATAAAGGCTAGCGGGATGGAAAAAGTTCAAATAGACGCCCACACGATGTGTTAAAAAATGGTGGAAATATTGGAAATAAATTATCTTTCAGTATTGCAGGATGGGACTAGTCACTGCATTTTTTAAAATTTGCTATGTAAGAGTTCCAACTTATGAATAAAATATTAGTTGTAATATTTTTGTAACTTCCCTCAGATTTACATATTTTACGCCATAAATATGTTATTCCCTGTCATGACTTAATGTTAATGCGTACTTTCTAGCATACAACAGGGTTTGATTTCCTATATTGGAGTCTTTTAAGCATATTATCCAGGCTTATTTTTTGTTACTATCAACATATGCACCAAATGGGCCTGAGGCCCGAGTGACCAGCGCTCTGCCGCTCACACAGGTTTCGGATTCGATTCCCGGCGGTGCCATGGATGTTTGTAGTGGTTCGAATCCACTTTAAACCGTAGGTCCCGGTCTAACAGAATCGTGCAGCATTGCGGAGTATTATTATTCCGCTTCTGTAGTTTATCTTCAAGCTACACGCACCTCTTGGTTAGTGATAAATGAGTAACGTCGGTGCAGCGCTTGCCTTAAGGCATTCTAGGCAACTGTCTAAGTGTTTGCCAGCTGCATTAGAACAAAAAACCATGAACCAAATTTGACTATCTGGCAAATAATAAAGTATCAATGCTTGTTACTTATGCCGAATGTAAGTCATTTGATTAATGGGGACTGAATGGCCGAATGACAAGCGCTCTGGAGCTCGGGGCCACAGGTTTCGGGTTCAAGTCCCCACGGTGCCATGGATGTTTGTAGTGGTTCGGAATCTACTTTAAGCAATAGGTCTCGGTCTAATATGACTGTAGAGCGTAGGGTGTCATTCCTACCCCGTAAAAAGTCATCGCACGGAGCCACGGGTGCCAGCAAATGAGTTTGCTTTTCCAAACATTGAAGCTTATTGAAATATATGAACAGTCATTGAAAAATCTCTAGCAAACTTTAGGCTCATGTTTCTTAGAAACCCAATAATAAATAAACTAAAGGAGCGTTTTGTTTTATTTTGATTATCGGGGGCCTGAATGGCTGAGTGCCTAGCGCTCGGTGCCACAGGCTTCGATTTCGAGTACCGGCGATGCCATGGATGTTTGTAGTCGTTCGGAATTCATATTAAGCCGCAGGTCCCAGTCTCATATGACTGTAAGAGCGTATGGAGCCCAATCAGACTTCTTTCTCACCCACATCATTCCCAAACTGTAAAGGGGCAACTCAGCTCTAGGTACAGTGATGTATTGTGGTGTAGTAGTAGTAGTCATTTTATTAATAGAACTATGCACACAACTATCCTTCCTCAATATGATTGTCCTCATATTGAGGAAAAAGAAAGAAAAAAAATTGAATTCTACACAAAAAAAAATCATTTAAAAAATTTCTTTAAATAATATTTTGTATGCTTTCTTTTTATATTTATCTATAAAATGCATTAAGTGTATGTCACATTCAACTTCTGAGAATCCTTTAGGTATGAGTCAATATCTGTTTACAAAAGCATTGTAACCGAGACATTATGAAATATATCACTCATCTTTAAGGCATTTAATGTCTCCAATGTTTGTAAAAAATACATTTATGGGATGTATTTTACTTTCGCTTTTTTTTTTTTTAAAAAAAAAATAGGAACCTTTTTTTTTTTTTAGTCTGTATCAATAAAAAAAAAAAATTATAGCCGTTTCATTTTTTTAAACGTACATAAATTTTGTGAATGTTCTGGATTTTGTCATATTTTGCTAAACTTCCCTGTCTTCAAAGATTCATAACATTCTTCTAGAACTCTTTCCTTTCATTCATCTAATGTTGTTATGTATTTTTTTCGTCTCTCTTGTAATGGTATCTAAAAGGGTATTTTTTAATCTTGTAAACAAGAATAATGCTTATATCATTACCGATTATTTATTGGGGAAATGTATTTTAATAAGAATACTTACTTGTCTACTATAACGTATTGTTTACCTTTTATGGCCAACATAATAAGCTAGGATTGCTTTTATGTAGCGCAGACACTTTACGAAATATATCATTGCGTTATATTTTGTTAAACTTAATAGTTAATCAATTCTAAAAAAATAATCATATCTACAACAAAATCTATTAAATAACGTAATTCTACCTTGTAAATATATGTATTAAAAGATGTCGAAATTTTTGTCTGTGAATATAATTTCCTTTTAGGATATATTATTCGTCTCATATATCTTTTTTTCTGATTTGATGGTAAATTAAGTATTGACATTTTTTTTCCAATTGTTCCGATTTTTGTTCTCTTTTCAAAGGGAAATATAATATCCCTAAAAAAAGAGGGAAATATTCCCTAAAATAACGGGATTGTAAATTGCTATTTCTTGTTTTAAAGTTTAATGAAAGGTGTTGTCGTAATATAAAGCTTTGTCATATTCAAAATTTGAACATTAATAGCTGTTTATTTTATGGTATTGTAACTTGGAAACGTTTTATTAATCGTTATATTATGCGCCTCAAAGAAATCAATAAATGCTATATTTTTCATATTATTTCCCCAATTTGTTTTTTAATTACAGATTTACTAATAATAGCTTCACGCAGATTTTCGAGGTTTGGAAGTTGTCACCTATATAATTGTGATATCATTAGGATTAATACACTGCGATTGAATAAAAAAATTTATTTATTTAAATTTTTTTATTGTTTTCAAATGCCGCGTACTTTAACAGAACCCAATGAAACGGGAGATATATAGCAGATTCTGTGTTATCCAGGTGCATCATAAGATTCATAGTATACGGCCCTCTTGTGCCAGCCTTACATGGAACGAAAAACCAGCGTTGCAAACAGGAGATTCACACCCTCTTCCCCAAGTCCAATGAAAGAGGTTTTTTTGCCTACGGATAAATCATGCCCTCTTTGACATTGAAAAGAGAAATTTTCGTCAGGACATTCATTATCAGGTTTTGAAACGATTACTATCAGTAGAACAATCTTTACACAAGCTACGTGGGGATAATTTTTCCGGGTTTTCTCTCCTACGACAGGCAAATGCGGGGCAATTTCCCCTGAAAGCCCTCCTGAAAAGTATTGTCCTATCCTCGGCATCCATGAGTGAGACTATTCGTGATATGATATGCATTGATGTTCAACCCTCACCTTTCCAGCTGGTAGGTTTTGTTTGTTTGTCGCTCTACGGTCATTTTTTGCACGCTTTGGGCTATTAGACCGGGACTTACAGTTTAACGAGGATTCCGAACCACTTTAGCAGACATCCATGCCATCGCCAGGATTCGAACCCCGAGCCTGTAGTCCAACTGGTAGGAGCTTTAGGTATGGAAAAAGAAAAGTGCAATGATGCTTAGGCTTGAGGAGGAGTGTGCAAATCTCCTACATCCACCCTTGAATGTATTCGCTCAAAATTGTGATGTTTCAACTTCACCCACATCATTCCCAAATCTTCGAATGGGCATCTCAGCTCAGGCACAATGATGGATATACAATAGTAATTAAGTAACCCAAAGCACTATACACAATACTGTTCCAGTCTTCATTTAATTAAAATATAGTAATAAATTACTTAATTAACATGATAACTTAATCACTGTTAGTTACACCTAAAACAGTGTGTAGTTTAAAACAAATTCTGATTTGTGCTTTCTAATTCTAAGACAAAATACTGATTGGTTTTGGTTTTATTTGTTCTTTATCAATCGCTATTTTTTAAAATAGTCATATGTGTGTGTGAAAGGGAATTCCTTTTATAAGTATGTATTGCGCCTAAAGCCGCATCATTTAAATGAGGGTATTGTGTAAGGTAAATTAACTCCAATAATTCATCTTTTAAAAAATACGAATTTCGACATATTTTCCTTTTCAGTTTTAAAAGATTAAGAATGTTCCTGAGTACTCAATTACAAAAATAAAACAATGCAATCTGATTGCTTTATTGTTGTACTTACAACAGCATTTTGTCCTTTATCTCCTCAATGATCGCACCCAACTATTCGTCGTTGTGTTCAACTATCTTGCTTGGTGGTTGTACGTGTTCTGCCAGATTCGTTGCGCACAAATAATCTCCGGCGTATTTGTATAGGAGTGCTTCCTTCTTTACGAGCAAACCCGTTTATTTGCAGTCCTTGGCCCACATGCGTGTAGAACCCATTTCAAATAGAAGAATATGGATAGGAAATAGATGGCACATAAAAAAAAAATTCCCGCCCTTTTTTTTTCCCGCCACCCCCAACTATCGTCTGCTGTAGTTGATCTTTTCGACCTCCAGCAAGCTACTGCCTATCATTTACAAATAAATAAAGAAAATCTAAAAATCGCCCCAACTCTTTTTCCTGTAAAGTCAGGTGACTCCGCAGGCTGAGTTAATAGGGAAGAATTATTGCCATTAAGAGCTTTCATCCTTTCAATTGACTGTTACTTTCCTAGAAGCATCGTCCTAGACTTCCACAAAATGTCAGACGGGATTTATATTTCAAATTTCATTGTTTAGTCCATTTGAATTGGGAATGTCTTATTTTTTGATGATTTGCTGACCATACAATTTATACTGTGTGTTTTCTTATGCTCTCATGAAATTTTGATTGAATTAAGGTATTATTGTTAATATATAGTATTAAAAAAATAAGAAAGGAATCATTTCGTTTATTTGTTAAAAAACTGTTGAAATTTGATTTAAGCAAATTTATTAAATTGGTAGAATCCATTGAAAAATATAGTTACATTTCATTCCCTTATAAAGTTTTTAAATAAAAAAAAAAAAACCTGATCTGGCTAAAATTTTTACATTTATTTGAGGCATTAAAATCTTTTTATAAATTATATTAACAAATATTTCATCTTATTTTAATCCATAAGCAATATGCTTAAATATAATTTTAAGGAAATTATTTTATCTCAAAAAAAAAAAAAAAATGTCATCTGCTACAGCCTGTGACAGACATTGTGTTATGATTTATATCTTAAATCAATATAAGTACCTATAGTACACTGTGCAACCTGGTTTTAAAATAATATTTATGTTATCTGCGTGTTAGTTAAAATATAAAAGAACTATGCTATCACATCTTTAAAAACAAATTTGATAAAATATCGGTACAGAATATCTCATATTGACAGTTGGATTTTCACTTCGAAGTTTTCCTTATTTTCTTCAGTATATCACAAATGTCGAACAATTGAATTTGAAATTCGGTTCTCCTCTCGAGCTTATAATTTACCACCTTCCCACTTTTTAAAGAACAACATTGGCCCCCAAAAATGCTGACTATAAACTGGTCCGCAAGTTTGGACTTTTCCATAACCTTCTTGATTCATGGGTCAACATGTAGAAATATAAGTATCCTTCCGCTTTCTCTCTCTTTCTACATTAGGACAGAATAAAAAATGAATGTTCTCCAACTTATGAGCCAGTGATAACGCTCGCAACTGGCGTAATGGAACGGCTGAAAACGGCTCCATTTAGCAATATCTGATGTAGTCACGGCTTCCAGAAACAGGGAGACTTGCTAGCGATTGCTTTTAATAGCTTTTTGTAAGCATCTCCCTCTGTAGCCAGCCTGCCTGATCGGAATAGTTTTCCAGTTTTCCCCAATGCGACACACAAATATGGGCTCTTGAAACTCCATTCAGAAGGCAGCGTCATCCCCCTCATCATCCTTTCATTGTACTATTTGTGCTTATATAAGTCGAACATGAAGTGCATCAAAAAGAAAACGATCGAAAATTCAACAGAATCATTTTCTAACATGATTTTTAAATTATGTATCCTGAAATAAGATTTTATTTACATATCTCATAATGAACAATAATTGTAGTATAACAATATTATAATATATAATAAACAATATTACAATAACAATAATTATGTTAATGTAACTAAAATAAGTTTTCCTTTGAACAGGACCACCTGATCCTCCCTCCAGTGTGCAGTTGGAAGTCGTTGGGAATCGATCTCTGAAAGTGAAATTTGCATCTCCAGAAACAGCGTACCAGGAAAGCAGTATTGTCACCAAATACAAAGGTAAGATTAAGGTTCTGCTTTTTATCAGATATTAGATGATTAAATCAGATTAAGTACTAAAACACATAGTTATTAGTGGTAGTTTTTAAAACTATCGTAATGAATGTAGTAAAAGTTTACGATATTTGTTAAAAACTTTTTAAAAAGATAAAACTATGTTTTGTCTGGTAACACACATGGAAACATATCAATCTGTGTAGATTTAAATTGATTAACGCAGAGATGCTAACGATTCTGCGTAGTTTCTAACGGAAAATAACAATTTTGGATTAATTACGGAAAAGACTAATATTTTTAAGTCAAATTTTAATAAATTGCTATTTATAGATTGAAAAACTACCATCGATTTCAAGAAAATAGCATTACATTAACGAAAGAAAATATTATGCAATTGGTTCTTAATACCTAAGCGGAGTAACATTCGATCGTATGCGATAATATACATCAATAAATATAGTATTGTTGTCTTTTTCTTTGTTTTCAAAAAGAATCAGTATGTGATATATTTTATTTTAAGTTTCTAACTCCCTCGCATTATAGACCATGGGCCGTCCGCCTACTGGCAGATTCAGAAACAGGAGGTGCTTTCTTTTTACGGAGTAGGGTTGTCAGTCCTAAGTCCAACAGTCATATTAGACAGGGATCTACGGTTTAAAAAGTGGATTCTGAACCACCACAAACATCCATGACACCACCGGAACTCGAATCGAAACTTGGCATCGAGGGCCAGAAAAATCATCGGCTAGTCACTCGGTCATCAAGCCCTTTAAGGTTCTAAAATTGGTTATTAAATTAGTTCAAATATATTATAACTAACGAAAATCTAATGGTTCTAAATTATAGCATAAAATATAAAATGCTAAATCCGAAAAAGTATTTTTCTAATCATCCATTTGAATGTAAAATTTTAAACTTGGTGAGTGACCACACTTTAAGTATTTACTGACAATAATAAAAAATTTATGTCCACCCAATCAAAAATCGATTTTCTATAAGGCATGCATATCGTTACTGAGATAAAATCAAAGGCTTTACTTTCACTTTACTTACTTTGCTACAGTTTTTGAATGTGGAAAACACAAAGAATCATTTAGTTGTGTGTGTGTAACTTTCGAAATGCGATGAAGATTCGAGAGGAAGGAAGTGATTGATGCCCGGTTTTCGTGAGCTCAGGTCGTGATGTGTGATTGTTTTGCAGTGGAGTGGAGCTGCTACGAGGACTTCAGCCTGCTGGCAGGATCCCGAGAGATCTCGGACGTGCACAAGCTGGAGCTCATGATTCCGGACCTGACCCAGGGCAGCACGTATTTCGTGAGGGTCGCGGCCGGCAACGTCAAGGGATTCAGTTCCTGGAGGAGCGCATCGCCCTTGTCCGCCACTCCTTCATGTAAGTATCCCCCTCTCTTTCTGCGCACGTTATTCACTCATTCGAATTTACCCTCAACATGCTGCACTTCCAAGTCTTTCTACTATTGAAAGAATCTGCTACATAAAAAACCGAGCAAATGGAGAAATTTGAGAGAAACAATTGTTTCCTTTTATGGTTCATGCATATTATTTACTTAAATTGTTAGCTATGGGCAAAAGATATTAAAAATCTATGAAAAACTTATATTCCATTTCTAACTTATTATATTTTAATGTCATATAAATGAAGGTCTTTGCTGTGATCACTTTGAAAAATAAATTTATTGTGATAAGCTTCTCATTAGTTCGAATTGCCCGATGAAAGTTTTATGAATTTTTCCTGTATGATAAGCAAATATTGACCATTACTCTCGGCATTTTGTTCTATATTAAGTTTTAACCTTAGAAAGAATTATAAGTTTAGATTTTGCCAAGGCATTTGCATCTGCAAGGAAAGTAGGAATGGTAGTTCGATCCAGAATTCTGGCATGCTTCTCCAAAGAATCTAAAATGTCATTAAGTTCCAAATCCACATGAGCAGGGATCCGTTGCAAGATACACATTATGTTCAAGCAGTGGATTTGTTCTTAAAATAATGGTCAAGATCGTAATTGAAAACCTTTATTAAAAACTTATAAAAAGGGTACTAACATAGCTTTTTAGAACTTAAAATTTATATACAAGAATCAAATATTTAATTCGTTTAAAAAAAAAAATCCTGTTAAAATATACTAACTCGTTGCTTTGAGTGAATTATTTTATTTCCTTTTAGTATTACATAAATAACATTGGTGTACCAATATATCGAAAACAATGTTTCTTCACGCTACAAAATTAATTCAACAAACTTTAGAAATAGAAATGGACAAATTATTATAATAAAAATATATTCAGCATTTGGCATACATTTTAAAAACCTCTATCCAAATTATGAAATTATGAATAAAGTTACCTAAATAAGAGGGAAAAAAAAATCTTGGCAATCTCTAAAGTGGCTTCTGTTTTTAGGTTGGCGAGATGTGGAAGGCAAACTTCCCCGTTCATCAGGCCGATTGGGCAAATTGGACGACCTCTTTCACCAGATCATCAATTCTCGATCCGGACACGCCAGCGAGATTAGAGGTGAGCATACCCGATCGGAGTCACGAATCTCCCACATAATAGTAACTCTCTTGCGAAATGATAAATAAATTGGCTTTTCCAGGCATAACATTAATTACTCTTCCAGATTTATCTGATACGCCACAGCAGCAGAGGAGGCAAGTCAGAAAAAGCATAAAGCATCTTTTCACCTCGGCACCCAAGTTCCAGAAGAACATGAAACGGTATGTGGAAAATTTTCAATACAAACTTTTAACTATAGCTTCTTGAATATGTTTATTGCATGGGAATAATTTTATGGATTAATTCAATTTTTAACTGAATTCTTTCTAACTGAAGTTATCATGGGCATTCTTTTCATTTTTACCAAGCAACTATTCAAAAAATTTAAGATCTTGTCTCTGCTGTTTTTATGTTAATAACCTTTTTTAAAACTTATAAATTCAGTAATGCAAAAAATTTGTTTATCATTAAAATGTTTTGCTGTTTTTTTATTTTATATATACCCATATATATATATATATATAATAAATCCTTTTATTTACAGAGGTGTATATTTGGCTTGCCTATTATATCACGAAGACAGAATTATAGTAACAGCAGAGGATACTTTGCCGATATTGGAAGTAGATGAAACTTTCCCTTCTCCTTTACATACAGATTTTCACTGGCTCATGAAGGTAATTAATTTGAAAATTTTAATAAGTTTTACCGACGACATTATTACAAATTATTTATATGTTTGATTTTTTTCAATACGAAAGATGAGGTGGTGGATTATATTAGGCCAATATACTAAAAAAAAATTTTTAAGAGGGCCTTTCTCCATTGCTTCATCTTTGCCACTTACTATTAAAATGTAAAAAAAATGATGTTGCCCTAATATGAGTTCTGAAAAGTTTCCAAAAATGTGCAACTAACAAATAATTTGTAAGATGTAGACAATGATCTGTGTTCTACAGATGTGCTCAAAACCCTGAAATAGTAGGCAAACTGCATGAACTGTTTCAAAAATAATTAATTTTATTTTTTAATAGTCATTAAATTGATTTTAAATAGTCATTTTGATGAAATTCACGTGAGTTTTAAAAACACACGGAAAGAAAATATGATTTGCCCTACAAAATTGATCCACCTTGTATTACATATATAAAACTTCATTCAGGTAGTTTAAGTATGGCAAATTATTTTTACTAAAGCACTCATTAATCTTTCATTTGATTAAAAGTTCTTTTATCTGTAATTTGTATCTCTGCTTCAGACGTACATACCGTTTATTCACCAGACTTTTGTAAGGATTCTATAGTGTATATAAAAAATAAAATATTATGAAACAAAGTGCAGGTATTTTTTGAATGAATACATTTTAAAAATAAAAAAAGTACTGAATATTTAGTACATTATTAATCTTAAGTGTTTCTGTTTAAATCAAGTATTATATTATTAATCTTTTAATACTAAATACTATTATTATCAGCCGCGCACCCATGGGGGATGGCTGGCATGCATGAACCCCCCTCCCCATTCCGATAAGTGAAATGTATTCCCGTGTTATGGACCCTTCCCTCTTAGAGCCAATTATTTATTAAATATTTAGTATTTCAATGAATCTTATTAGTGTCAGCCTGGTGATTCCTGGTTTAGTTTTATCAAATATTCATCAAAATATTGAAGTTGATATTAACGATGTAATCGATGAACTGCCAAAAATGGAAAGAAAATTTAATTTAATTTTATAATTTTCTATATAATTTTTTTTTGTGTGTGTGTCCAACACTTCTTATTTTCAATGTTCTTTGTTTATGTTCTTGAATCAAATTAGAACAATGTAAAAATTATTAATTTAAATAATTGATATATGGAATTTTCGACTCCACATACTTTTCTACTACTTATAGTTTAATATGGTCTATTAAGCTTCCTTAAAAGGTTGTAGTTTATTTTGTTGTGCCTTCCTCTAAGACAAAATCCTGGGTACGAGACTGATTATTATTATGATTAATTGCTGTATTTGTTAATCAAACTTTTAATGACTTATTTTTTATGATATTGTTCTTCCTATATTTCTATCTAATTTAATACGTTATTTTTTTTTATTATGTAAATAGTAATTTTATCACGATTTAACTTCTTAAAAAATTTTTCAATTATTTTAAAATGTAGAAAAAGCATTAATTTGCCAATTTTGTTTGAAATCAGGTGGCATGCACGTGGGAAGATGTGAAAACACTGAGACAGGACATGGAAAAGAGCCATTCCTCTTCCAATGTCCACTCCCCAGGAGCCGGCTCCTACAGGCTGCCGAACAAATGCAGGTAAATGAATGCATCCGTCCATCTTCTGACAGCAACAAAGTAGTTAACAGTTTATTGAATCCGTGAGGATGTAACGGATATTCAAGTTTTTAATGTTATGTAGAAAAAGGGCTTTTGAGTTCACTTTGGTGTAAAGAGGATGTTATCAAATGAGAGACAATAAGGATATATTTAAATTACCTGAAAGGAAGTTCAAAACTAGAACAGCTCGCATTTAGGTCACTCACAAAAATAAAATCACATAAAGGGTCAAGTTCTTCGTTGAGCCAATCCCCTAAAAAGCAAAAAAAAAACCTTATTCCTAAAATAAAAATTTATTCGTTGATGATATTTGCAGGTAGATAAATTATTTATTCTGTTACAAGATAAACAAACCAGTTATTTATTTTTTAACGTGAATTTTAATAAGGCAAGAATGCGTAAGATTTGTGTTATATACTGGATGGTAGAATTTTCAAAATAACTGATTTAAGCAATTCCCCATTCCCTACAATACTAGGTCCTATAGTAAATATTGTTCGTCTTTATAATTATTATCACCCGTCTTATTTTTGTGAGGTCCGATGGCCGAATAACTAGTGATCGGTGCCACACGTTCCGTGTTCGAGTCCCAGCCGTGTCATGGATATTTGTATTGGTTCGGAATCCACTTTAAACCATAAATCTCAATCGAATATGACTGTAGAGCGATTGGCGTAGGACTGACCACCTAACCCCTTGAAAAATTTATCTCGACGACATTGTTCCCACGATGGAGCTGTTGCGCCAATGAAGGAGAAGATCTTATTTTGTCCAAATGGTTAACGGATACCCTGCATGTTACTGGAATGTATCGCTAAATATGTCTTGTCTTGGATTCAATCACCTAGCAGCTAAAATGGTTTTAGTACCCTCTAGGTACGTTTTCCTTGATAAAGCTATTCTTGGATATTATAATCTCTTTTCTTTATGAATTTTGTTGATTTCCTGATACAACCCAATATTTGTATTTTTTTCGTAGTATATATCCTTTATCTAGTTGACTAATATGTGTTATTTATGATATTCAATTTCGTCGCTACAGCTCATTTGATTTCACTGCGACCTGATGGCCAATTGGCTAGCGCTCTGGCCTGTGGTGCCACAGGCTTCAGGTTTTTAATCCTGGTGATGGCATGAATGTTTGTGAATGGTTTGGAATCCACGTTAAACGTAGGTCTCGGTCAAATTAGCCAAACATATGCACAAAATGACCATAGAGCGACAAACTAAACCATTTGATTTGACTAATAGAAAGAGTGGACAATAGTTTTTTAAAAAACGCAATCTCTTTAGGTTTTGTGTTCAATTTCATTTGAATTGCGTCTATATATTAAAACTAAGAAGAAGCAAACACATTAGAAAAAAATCAAAAGGTAAATGGACTTTTAGAAATACAATCAATTTGTATAACAAAGCATTAGCTGTATAAAAGTTTTCATGTGCTTCAAATCAGTCAATTAATCAGTCAGTTACAATTAATGTTAACGGTGCATTATTATAAATGTTGAAGCAGATTCAAACTGGAGTATGATAATTAAACATTAGCAAATTTTTGCTTTATGATTTATATCATGAAACTTCAGCAAAACGATAAGAAAATAGTTTTCATTTAAAAAATATTTCTAAAAATCACATACAATTGCATAATGCAACTGCAGTAATTATAGTGTTGTATGACTTCAATTCTTTTCTCCGCCTATCCCCATCTCTCCCAAAACAATGAACTTCGAAACACTGCGCCTCGCCTATCAGTCTGCAGCAAGTATCAACATTAATCAGGCGGAAGTCGGATAAAAATAGTGTACGCTGTTTATAATTCTGTGCATTACGCACGCTGCCACATGCAGGAGGTGCAAGTCCGCCTGTCATCCGTTTCCGCCTGCTTCAGATGATGCCAGTAGTGACTTTTGAGATAAGAACCTTTTTCTTGCTTGCAATCAGCAGACTTGGATGAAGATGAACTCTCCTTAAGACCAAAATACATCGTGATTTCCGTGTGCGGTTGTTTTGAAATGGATACTATATTTGATTATCTCAGGATGTCCTAAGAAAGAGGGGGGTTTTTAATGATCCCTGCTGTAAAAACATGATACTCAAACTTTTATCCAAAATTTCTTAGGTTTTCCTTGTTTTCATTTTCACCCTTTCTTATGCTTAGTTTTCGCTATGTTATATAAATAATATATTATTATAGTGAATATATTAAGAGGGTCTCGAGTAATAGCATTTTTAAAATAATTGTGACAATTCGCTTAAAATTACCATGCATTTAACATGTTTATTGTAAAACAGTATTTTTCCTTTAAATGTTTGAATCTAGTGTCTTCAGGTTATCCTTGAAATTCTTTTTCCATACTTATATACCCTTCCCCAGAGTATTACATGTTCAATATCAAGTTAAAAAGAAATCCCAAAGAATAAAACAAATGGTTTTCATGGTAACCTATTGCATTATTCAAGTTAATTCGATTTCATGTTGTTCATTATTTGTGTGTATGTGCGATATTAAGGAATCATTTATTATTGATGTTGCATGTAAAAAACGAGTGATTGATGTTCAAAAAAGGCCAGATCACATATGGATAATATTGTTGGCTCGAAATCTGACAATTGTTGTCGAACCGAAAGCTTACGTACTTATTCTAGAAATAGTATGATAAATCTGTAGGCTTGAAAATCATACCGTTTTATTCGAAGAGGAGGGTTCAAACCCATCGTATGCTACCCTTGGTACTGTTGAAACCAAATTGTGAGAGGCAATATAAAAGTAACTATCTTGGGGTATCTTTGAATAATGCTGAGTATACTGTACATCTATTCTAGCAAGCAAATCCTTAGGTCAAAATGCAAGGCTTTTTAAAAATAGCAACAATAATATAGTTTGAAACTTCCTTTTTATTTACAAAGCTTTTAAATATCTCTTCTTCAATAGCGCGGTGGGCCAATGCCGTCTGCCTACTAGCAAATTCAAAACATGAGAAGTTTTCTTTTTTTGCAGAGTAAGGTGGGCAACCCTATGGTGGCCAACAGTCCTATTAGACCAGGATCTACGGTTTAAAGTGGATTCGAATCATTTTGCAAATAACCATGGCACCGCCGGATTCGAACTGAACCTGTGGTACCGAGCTCCAAGCGCTAATCACTCGGCCGTCAGGCCCTTCTTTAAATATTTGGAACTTATTTTTATTACTTACATAATATATCTTTAAATGATAAAATAAAAAGTAATCTAATGAAAAGAATGCACATTAGTTTTTATTTAATTCAATAAATTATAATGCATAACTACTTTTAAAAAATAACTGTTGATTAAGTTCTATAATTGGTTTAAATCTAAGGGGAAAAAATAACAGAATTCCTTAAATTGTGGGGAATAAAGGATGTCATTGTTTCTCTTGTTGATAATTAATTGTAAACAATAATATTCAGCTTAAGTGTAATTATGTTCATCGTGATGTATATCTACATTTTAAAAATTGAATAATTTAGGGTGCCCTCGGACTTCAAGACTTGGGACAACTGTACTATTTGCCCTTGAAGGACAGTGAAGGGACGACTGTGCTGTGCACTGTGAGACACATCCACGATCCAAAGACCATGGTGACTCTCTGTCGGTGAGGTGGCTGCCTCTGTACAAGATCCAGAGGAAAAGGGCGAACAATTCTGACAGCAATGGCGATAATCCAGGCGTGAATGACTTGCTCTTGGACTCGTTGCAGGTAATAGCTCAGGCTAGAAACAAATAAATGTAGACGATCATTCATCGTCTTAAAATGACCCAACGTACTCAGGCTCCCATCTTACCCAAGTTATTATCCAGTAAAAAAATTTGGTTATT